>JBBYHM010386577.1:0-291592 GCA_038381775.1 Adansonia rubrostipa | reverse complement strand
AAGAAAAAGAGAAAAATGATGAGGTTTTGGTTCTGGTATGGATAAGGGTGATTTTTGGAGTGTGTAGTGGATGAAAGTAAGTCTTTTGAGGTTGTTTTAGGGTAGTGGTTGAAGAGCTACGGGATTTGGTTTTCTTGGTGTATGAGTGTGCTTTTGGAAGTGTAAATGATCTGGAATCTAACCTTTTTCTACTGAGATAGAAGTGGTCCATTTATAGCAGCATTTTGGAGCCAAATTAAAGATGTTTTTGGCCATTTCTCAAGGGGGACAAGGTGATGTCAACATGGTGGCTATAAGGTGGCTGTCGGGAGCAACTTGCTGCGAATATGATGTGCATAGGGTGGCTGGATTAAATGCTAAAATGTTTTTCCAGCAAATAGGGTGGCTGATGGTGATATTGGTTAACAAACTAAGGTGTAGGGTGATCATGTGATGTTGACCTTTTTTTGATCCAATTTAGACTTCAAAAAAATGTTATGATTAATTCAAAATCTGATATGTGTTTTAATCTTTCCTGATACAGAGAAATAAGTTAAAATCAAATTTTGGATCAATGGTGGATGAGTCAAAAATGCTCGGACCATGAAAATGGCCTGCATGTATCGATACATTGCATAATCTATCGATACATTTGGTCCAAAAACCTTAATGTATCGATACAATGAACATTGTATCGA
The DNA here is from genome assembly GCA_038381775.1 of Adansonia rubrostipa. Taxonomy (NCBI): domain Eukaryota; kingdom Viridiplantae; phylum Streptophyta; class Magnoliopsida; order Malvales; family Malvaceae; genus Adansonia; species Adansonia rubrostipa. The sequence continues at coordinate 290,915 of JBBYHM010386577.1, read as the reverse complement.
TCCAATGATCACTGTATCAATACTATGAACCATTGTATCGATACTATGAACCATTGTATGGATACATGTTGATATGTATTGATACATTTCTTTATAGAATGCATGCTTTGGTCATGGCATGGCCTAGTCTCGATACATGAGGTCCTGTATTGATGCAGAGGCTTATGTATCGATACATCTCTATGTTATATCGATACAAATGGGGATATTTAAAATTTTTGTTACATTGAAGCATTTTATCGATACATGAGAACCATGTATCAATATATTCAAGTAAAATTATGAATTTTCTCATATCTTTTGTCCCCAGATGCCTTAGACTACGTCATTTGATGCCACATCTTTGCATTTACCTTTGATATGATCCCTAAGCCTCCTAGACATCCTCAAAATACTTTTTCTTTGGGCCATTACCCTCTCTTACATTCGTGCTTTAGATTGCTAAAAATTAGCTTGGACAAAATAAGGTGTCTACAGCTGCCACTCTTTGATTGTTGCTAAGAATCAGGAATAAGGTAAAGATAAATAGACACTATTTTGTCCAGGGTGGACTGACACTTCTAAAACATTAGGGTGTTAGGTTTTCTAAGGTTTGACCCCTTAGGTAGGTGCAGAGTAACATGGATTTGATGTGGGTATCACCAGCTTGGGCAGACTTTGACTCAGGTACAGCCAGCTTGTGCGAGCTTTGACTTAGACTTGGGTGCCACCAGCTCGTGTGGGCTTTGACTCGAGTGCCGTCAGCTCATGTGGGCTTTAACTTAGACTTGGGTGCCACCAGCTCGTGTGAACTTTAACTAGGGTGCCGCCAGCTCGTGCAGGTTTTGACTTAGACTTGGGTGCCACCAGTTTGTGTGGGCTTTGACTTGAGTGTCACCGGCTCACGTAGGCTTTGACTCTGACTTGGGTGCTTTGACTTAGACTTGGGTGCCATCAGCTTGTGTGGGCTTTAACTCGAGTGGCACCAGCTCGTGCAGGTTTGACTTAGACTTGGGTGCCACCAGCTCATGTGGGCTTTGACTCGGGTGTTGCCAGCTCATGGGAGCTTTTAAAAAGGTGCCACTAACTTGTGGGCTTTTAAAGGGGCCATTGACTTGTGAGCTTGAAAAAGGGTGTCACTGACTTGTGGGCTTAAAAGGGTACCACTGACCTGTGGGCTTGAAAGGGTGCCACTGACTTGTAGGCTTTAAGGGGTGCCACTGACTTGTGGGCTTTAAAGAGGTGCCATGACTTATGGGCTTGTAAGGGGTGCCACTAACTTGTGCGCTTTAAAAAAGGTGCCACTAACTTATGGGCTTAAAAGGGTGAGATTGACTTATGGGCTTGAAAGGGTGCCATTAACTTGTGGGCTTTAAGAGGTGCCACTGACTTGTGGGGTTTAAAGAGGTATCACTGACTTATGGGCTTTAAAAAGGTGCCATGACTTGTGGGCTTGAAAAGGGTGCCACTAACTTATGGGCTTTTAAGGGGTGCCACTGACTTATGGGCTTTAAAAAGGGTGCCGCTAACTTGTAGGCTTAAAAGGGTGCCACTAACCTATGAGCTTGAAAGGGTGCCACTGACTTATGGGCTTTAAGGGGTGCCACTGACTTGTGGGCTTTAAAAAGGGTGCCATGACTTATAGGCTTTAAAAGGTACGGCGACAAAGTTTTTGATAAAACTTCTAATACAAGCTTTTCTTAATAGAAGTTCATGACAAATTTCCTATTGAGAAGGGTTCTGGCACTAGTTCTTGATAAAACTTCTGACAAATGTTCTTGACGGAAGTTTTTAACGATTGTCTCTAGACAACAATTTCTTGCCACTAGCACTTTCAACATGAGGTGGTGAGAAGAGAAGGACTTTACCTGAATGACACTTGGTTTATGAAGCTTAGAGTTCTTACTAGGATTTCCTTGGAGGTTCAGCAAACCTGGCTTGAAGTGATATTGTAAAAATGATGATGTAAGGTGGTAATGTGAATGCATGATATGAAATGCTATCATGATTGCATGATGTGAAGTCTAATATGGGAGATAGCTGTAGTTCTGCTTGTACATCATTTAGACTCTCAAAGGGATGATGATTTGTCCTTGTTCCAACCATGGACTAGAATTTTCCTTATCTCACTAGGGATTATAGGTTGTCCTTGCTCTACTAGGGATATGACCTAAAATTTAGTCTAAAAAATTTGGACTGCTGCGTTTCTCGATTCAAGAGGCTCAATTATTTTCCTAACAAATGAAGGGCATTGCCAACAATTTAGAGACTATTCGACTGATCAGGTTAATGTCTCTGGTTTCGATAGGACTCTGATAGAATGCATGGGTCAATTTTGGTTAGCTTAAGATAGTTTTTTTTTGAGATGTTGCTCGTGAAAGCAAGAAATGGTTTGGTGTATGGTCATGGTGAATGGGTGTTTGGACACAAAAGGTGCATGATCTTGATGATCGGGGCATAAGCAGAATTCCTTCTGCTTTTTTTTTCCTTTTAATGTAATATCAAGATGTCCTAATGCATATTTTAGTTAATTATCAAACATTATCAGTTAAATGATAAGTTGAATGTGAATTGTATAGGGGTTGAAAGAAACAAGACAATATTTATTTATGACAACAAAGAGACATAACTCAATACACTATTTAACAAGCAATTAATAAGGTAGCGAGGAAGATGATCCATTGGGTGAAAGATGCCTTTGACAATCATGGCATAGATGTTCTTTAGGTGCTTTTCAAAATCTTTCTCGAATAATAAATGTGCTTAGAATGAGCTGATCTTCGAAAGATCTCTAGGATTTCTTTGTATTTTCTTATGGATGCTCTTAGTTTATGCCCCATCAAAATTGATCTTCTCAAGTTGCCCTTGCAAGTTTTCAACTGTAGTTGGGTTGGTTGCCTAGATGTCTTTTTTGGATTTTCATCTAGAACCTTTTTTGTTTTTTTTTGTTTTTTTCTTTGATTTTGTTTTTTAAAATTTTTTTCTTTGCTTTTTTGTTTTTTCTTATTTTGTTTTTTTTGAAAGATGCCTTTTCAGGTTTTCGCCTTCTACGTATAATATTTCTTGATGGAATCTGAGTTGAATGGGTTGGGCAAGACATTACCGTCCATTTCTGACAGGATTAGGGCCTTTCCAGAGAAGGCTTGCTTCATTACATATGCTTCCTCCTAATTAGGGGTCCACTTGCCCTGCGAGTCATTCTGAATTGGGAGGATCTTCTTTAATACCAATTCAACTAGGTGAAATTCTCGTGGATGGATCTTTTTGTCGTGGGCTCCGATCTTACGTCTTTGATACATTTGACCATGGCAAATGGCCTTCATGTGTTTTTCCTTGATGAGGTTGAGCTGGTCATATCTTAATATAGCTTCCATCCCATAGACAAGAGAAAATGGAGTAGCACCCATGGAAGTGCGAATTGAGGTTTGATAGGCATAAAGTGCAGAGAATAGCTTCTCATGCCAGTCTTTGTAAGTCTCGGCCATTTTCTCAACTATTCTTTTAATGTTTTTGTTAGCTGCTTCGACTGCCCCATTCATCTTTGGGCGATAAAGGGCAGAATTATGATGCTGGATCTTGAACCATAAGTAGACTGCTTGCATCATTTTATTGTTTAAGTTGCTTGCGTTATCTGTGATGGTTTGGTTTGGGAGGCCATATGTACAAATGATGTCTCACTTGACAAACCTACAAACAGTCGATCTAATGACATTAGCATATGAGGCAGCCTCCACCCACTTAATGAGATAGTCAATTGCTACTAAGATAAAATGATGCCCATTGGAAGCTTTGGGGGTGATTGGCCCGATCACGTCCATGCACCACATGGAGAAAGGTCGTGGGGCCATCATGACGTGAAGTGGCATCAGAGGGACATGGATCTTGTCAGCATAGATTTGACACTTATGGCATTTTCAAGCATAATTGATGCAATCTCTTTCGAGGGTTAACTAGTAATAACCCGTTCTCCCATCCGATGTCTATTAGCATGCATGCCACAAATCCCTTCATGAACTTCTTCTAGGATCTTTTTGGCTTCAGGAGTATCAACGCCTCTAAGCAATGCTTGATCGTGGCCCTTTTTGTACAAGATTTTTCTATGAAGAACAAATCCCATAGCCAGCCTTTTAATAGTTTTTTTATCATTCTCGATTGCCTGTCTAGGATATTGCTAATCCTTGATGTAACAAAGGATGTTATAGTACCACAATAGGCCATCATTCCCTTTTTTGATGCCATGACAATGAACTGGAGTTGTGTAGATGCTCATTTGGATGGGAGCAACATCTGACTCCTGGTTGACTTTAAACATGGATGATAATATAGCCAAAGCATTAGCTATTTGGTTCTCTTCTTAAGGTAAGTGTCAGAAACTAGTATCATCAAATTCTTTCTTAAGTTTTGCTATCAGCTTCCCATACTGCATCAACTTGGCATCATGAGTTTGCCACTCTCCTTTCAATTGGTAGATGACTAGGGCCGAATCACCAAACACTTGTAATATCCTGACATTTCTCTTAATGGCTGCTTGAAGCGCCATGACACACGTTTCATATTCTGCGATATTATTCGTGTAGTCAAAATTTAGCCCTGCTATGAACGGATAATGACATCCCTCGGGTGACATCAATATTGCCCCAATTCTGTGTCCTAAAGCATTTGATGCTCTATCAAAATACATCTTTTAGGATTGATATTGGTTGGAGGCATCTTCATTCTTAGAAATGTACATTAGATCTTCATCTGGGAAGTCAAAATTTAAGGGTTCATAGTCATTTGCCGCTCGACTCGCCAAAAAGTCAACTATCGCACTACCCTTGATGGCTTTTTGACTAACATAGGCAATGTCGTATTTAGAAAGTAGGACTTGCCATCTAGCTAGCCTTCTTAACAGTGCAGGGGCTTCGCATAAATACTTGATAGGATCGAGCCTTGCAATCAACCACGTGGTGTGATATAGCATGTACTGCCTAAGTTTCTTGGCTATCCATACTAAAGCATAGCATAACTTTTCGAATGTAGAGCAATTACACTCTCATTCCATAAACTTTTTGCTTAAGTAGTAGATTGCTTGTTCCTTTTTTCCTGACTTATCATACTGCCCTAATACACAACCCATAGACTTGTTAAAGACTGCCAAGTAAAGGATTAAAGTCGACTGGGCACTAACAGGACCAATATTGGTGGGCTTGACAGATAATGCTTGACTTTATCAAAGGCTCCTTGACATGCCTCATTCCTCTCTCTTGGATTTTGTTTGTGAAGGAGCCAAAAGATAGGGTCACATTTATCAGTGAGCTGGGATATGAATCTAGCAATGCAGGTCAATCTCCCTAAAAAGCTTCTCACTTCCTTTTGGGTTTGAATGGCTTTGACTTTGTCTGGGCCAACTTTGATCCCTTTTTCACTGACTATAAAGCCTAAAAGCTTACCTGAAGTGACTTCGAAGGTACATTTGGTAGGATTTAATTTGAGTTGAAATTTTTGTAGATGTTCAAAAAGTTTCTAAAGGTCTGTTACATGCTTATCTTCTTTCATTGACTTGGCAATCATGTCATCAACGTAGACCTCGATTTCTTTATGTATCATGTCATGGAATAAGGCTACCATGGCCTGCTGATAGGTTACCCTAGCATTTTTTAGTCTGAAGGGCATGACATTATAGCAAAATGTCCCCCACATGGTTACAAAAGTTATTTTCTCCATGTCTTCAGGTGCCATCTTGATCTGGTTGTAGCCTGAGAATCCATCCATGAAAGAGAACAGAGAATTCTTGGTTGTGTTATCTACCAAAGTGTCGATATGGGGTAGCAAAAAGTTATCCTTAGGACTAGTTCGATTTAGATCTTGATAATCAACACACATTCATACCTTGCCATCTTTCTTCGAGACTGGGACTACATTGGCAACCCATTCTGGATATTTGGCTGCTCCAATAAAACCTGCATCAAACTGCTTCTTGACTTCCTCTTTAATTTTGAGGAGCATTTTAAGCTTTATCCTCCTTAACTTTTACTGGATTGGTTTGCATCCAGGCTTGATGGGAAGCTTATGGACCACTATATCAGTGTCCAGTCCTGGCATGTCTTGGTATGACCAAGCGAATACATCTTGATATTCCTGGAGTAGGTCTATAACTTGATCCTAGTTGTCCACATTATTGAGGTTTTGATTTTAACCTCCTTTCAGTCTTTCTAAGTGCCCAGATTTTTTACTTCTGTTGGGTCTTTATGGTGCATGATCTACTTCTCCTTTTGCTCAACTAATCGTAAGAGATCTGGTGGTACAAAGCTTTCTTTAAAATCTTCTTCATGATCGACCTCACTAGTGCCAATTGATAGTTTGAAATTGATCTTTAAAGACCCATTGAACATATCCATGTCACTATAGCTAGGACACCTTAAAGGCCAAAAAAACAAACATTGAAAAATGTACACACACAACTAAGGGATTTGGATAAAAATGAAGGCAAGTGAGCAATGGAGACAAAAAGGTTAAAAAGTGATACACAATATGGAATGATATATGCAAAAGTCATTTCATTGATAATGTTTGATAAAAATGCCCCTTACATAGGACAACCATCTGCCCTTGGGCGAGGATAAGTAGGTTTTCATTTTTGGACATTACATGAAGGGGACACAAAAAGTGTACGGGCTTCCATCATGACCCCGTCATGAAAATCAGGTCTTAGTGGAAGAACTCAAATTTTATGGCTCGGTATATTAGAGACAAAAGCTATTAAGTGCCCTGTTTAGGATGACCAAGACATCTTTGGCCTTTTGCTCTTCTGATTAGCTTAGATCAATTCATCCTATTGAATGAAATATCTCATGGAGAGATTGAAACATTGCCGGCTTTGACTCCCTCTTTCGACCTAATGATCGTGTCATCTCCTTGTTGCAGGTCCTATTTTCTTACTGCTTTCTTGAGTGTGCATTGGCCTTGAATCCTAAACCTTTTTTTTGGCTTGAGTGGTGACCTATAGGGCTCGAGCCATCCCTTGTAGATTCTTGCCAATCCTTTTTCTAGCACGAGAACCTTTGCTAATAGTCATTTTTAAACCCGAGTGGGTACTATTTTACAGATGGGGTTTGACTGTTGGTAATCTTTATTCTACAAATGTCACATTAAAGAACTCAAAGGATTGGAACGATGAATCCGATGCATCTTCATTAGGCTCTATGTAGATGTCCTCAGTGAAAGTAGTGGCGATCATTTCTTCCTCTACTTCGATGGTGACTACTTTGTCATTTATCACAAACTTGAGTTTTTGATGGAGAGAGGACAGGATGGCTCTGGTGGAGTGTATCCATGGTCTTCCCAATAGGCAATTGTAAGAAAGATTAATATCCATAACTTAACAGTTCATTTCGTATGTACATGGGCCTATTTGGAGCTGGATTGTGATATTTCCAATTACTCCGTAAAATGGTCCATCAAAAGCTCAAACTATGGTATGGCTAATTTTGATGTTATACTGATCGATAGGGAGTTTGCTTAATGTAGTCATAGGCATGACATTGAGAGCTGACCCATTGTCTATAAGTACTTTAGGCAATATACATCCCTTACAATGGGTGGTGATATGCAGAGCCTTATAACTACCATTGCCTCTAGATGGGATCTCATCATCAGTGAAGGAAATATAATTATCGGCCATGATGTTATTCACCAACCGATCTAACTTGTCCACGAGGATGTCAAGGGCTTTAGCTCTGACCATGCTTGAACTTCTTCAAAAGGCTTTAGTCCGAAGTAGACTGTTGCTCCATGATAGATGCCCCTCGGTGAACACTGACCTACTAGAGCCAATTGTCCCATGATGATAGTATTTATGATGAAACAATGCATGGTGAAAAAAAAAAACCAAAAAGAGAGTGAGCTAGTAACCAATATGAAATAATAGGCAAAAGGTAAGAAATAGAAGGAATCACATGAATTTGCCCTAAGAATAAGCGATACGAAACTAAGAGGCAGATAAGAGGATTTCCAAGGTTAAGGCATTAAACAGGCAGTATACTAGCATACCCCGTATTAAAATTGTCTCTTCACGTAGTAACATGATACCTTGCAAAGATTAAGACTGACCATTTAAATAGCGATGCTAAGCCGCCGTTCGAGTAGCATGATGGCCTATATTGGTCAGATATGACTATTTCAAGATGGCATTACGAATAATGGCATTCACTTACCCTTACCCACTTATTAAAAGAGGGATTACTATTGAACATAACGACATATCCCATTAAAATAAAAAGATAATGCGGATGTCAACATCCACCCATCATTGCCCACGTAAATAATGGTATGTTGGAGTAAAGATAAGAAATGTTTCCCCGAGTGACCCTATTCTTCGAGTTATTTTATCAACATTTTGGTATGGTTTAACATGGTTTAGCTCATAGGGCTCACTATATGAGTTTAAGTAGATGCCTAAATAGGTATCTAAGTTACTTCTCCATCTGGTAAGGATAGTCGAGGCACTTTAATCCTGGGCCATCACAGGTTTGACAGAATGGGTTTGACCCAGTGGATGTATTTCTCTTTGCAAATACGGAGGGTTATTCATGAGAGACATAGGTAATTTACATCTCAGAAGGTCTTGCCATGCCTATGTGGAGGGTTACTCATGAAGGCAGATGGCTCACTTCCTCCTAATAATTAGAATCCTAGCCTCACCATGGTGTTTAGTAGGAATCTAATGCAAAATTAAAGTGCACAATGTGCATCGAGAAACTATTAAACCTTTTTTATTTTATTTCATAGTACCATACTTATTCAAATCGATATTCATTCAAAAAGAAAGTGATCCCTAAAAAAAGAATCACAAAATAAAGACATAAAAAGTAAGAGATTAGAAGGCAAAAAAGAGAAGGAATTATATCTAAATAATTATGGAAATTGAAGAACTAAGGACCAAGCAAGACATAGCTAGTCAAAGGCCTAACTCTCTAAGTTTATCCCTAGTGGAGTTGGCAAGCTATCGATGTTCTATGTGCCTGGCCTTTACAAACTTTGGATGATCCAAAGGGCCAAAGCATGCTTGACATAAAAGTATTTTGATGTTTAACATGAAGGAGTAAAAGATCGTTAAACGAATCGCTCATCCAACTAGTCTTGGATGGCTTAGAGTCACCATCGATCATTTTTAGGTTAGGCATAATCAGATGCCTATTCAAAATAATACCGTAGATTTGTTGTTTTGGGTTTGGGAGTTGGTTATGTGTGGGGAATGATCAGCACCCCCACGATGCCTGAAAATCAATACCATCTAACTATATCTTACTTAAATCTTGGTTTCTTCAGTTTTATTTTTATCATTATTTAAATATAATTCCTTCTAATGCATGAAATTTTGTAAAGAGATGAGTCTGGGTTTTAATGAAAATCCACCAATGTGCCTCGGAGAGGTGAGAAACATAAGGGTTTTTTATGAAAATGACCTCTAGCTAGGTTTAAAAAATTAAATATTTAATGTCTGGCACTGGAGAGATACCGACATAAGATATCATTTTGTGATTTTGAAAATGATTTTTAAAGCATGAATGCTCGAGGTCCCTACAAGAGGAAACATGATAGTAAGATAGGAAAGAAAACCATAAATAATTCCACACAAAAATAAACACACAAAATACATAAACAAGAGGGATGATCGAGATGTATCTCGTAGTTATCTTCGATTATTGATGAATAACCAAGATGATAATGTTGAGACTTAGTCAGATTCAGTAGGAATTTAAAGAGAAAAGGTTTTAATGACTCGAGAGGGACAAAAGCTTGGATTTTAGAAGGAATATGAGGAGCGGATTGGAGTATCCCCTCAGAAGAGTAGGGTTAGAGTATCCCTAAAAATAAAAGTTTGATATTGGATTTAAGGTAAAAGCGGGGTTGGAGTATCCCTTCAGAGTAGCAGGGTTAGAGTATCCCTGAAAATAGAAATTTAATGTCATTTTAAGGTAAAAGCAGGGTTAGAGCATCCCTTCAGAGTAGTAAGGTTAAAGTATCCTTAAAAATGAAAATTCGATGTCATTTTAAGGTAAGAGTGGGGTTGGAGTATCTCCAAAAATAAAAATTTTTGACGTTCAAGAGGAATGGGTCTTTTTGGATAAGGGGATCTTTAAAAATCAAGAGCCAGAGGTTTGGCTAAAATGTTCCTCTTTTGTTTAGCCTTGGTTCGAGTCTAATGGGTTTAGGTTATTCGAATGAGTCGAGTAAATCATGAGGCATTTGAATGCCTCAATAAAAGTGTTTCAAAAATTAGGTTAGAAATAGAGGACAACATTATGTCATTTCTCTTTCGGAATTTATTCCAAGCTTATCCAAAGGTCTTGGGGGGTAAACGAGGTACCATTGGAAAGATAAATCGATGAGGATTAATGTAAAAATATTCCAAAAATCCTAGAAAATCACTTTCTAGGTAGCATTAATTTTTGAATTTTAACTTAACTTAACACGGGTAGCATGTATAGGGTAAAGGTATGATAGACTTTGAAAAATTATTTCGGGTTCAACCAGAGTTGTTAAAATGTGAATAATACTTTTCCAAAAAGGGAATTTCATGAGTTCTATGGAAAAAATATTCAAGGGATTCAAAAATGTTGTTTGTTGCGCCGAAATAGCCCAAATAGGAAACTGCTCGTTGGATCTAGGGGTTCCAGACAGTGAAGATTCAAAAAAATCATAAATATTTCATCCGAGATGATCTGAAGGTAAATGAGATATCGTTGGAAAGGTAATTCGAAACCTTTCAAGGGAAATATACCAATACATTCCAGATAAATCATTTTTTATTTTTAAATAATTTTTCAAAACCAAACCAAGTGAAATATGCCATCAAAAGGGTGTTTGGCTAAGGACCAAGGATTCACCTTTTTTAACTAAAAGACTTCATTTCATTATTTGAAAACCAGTATTCTCATACTCATTCTTCCATGAATCCAAAACTAAATACTTGCTTTGGCCCCAAGGTTGGAAAGCTAATTTCATAAAAATCTTAAGCTCTTGTTATACTCCATGTGTAGAAGATAGCATATGCTTGACTTGGGGATATTTTTTTGAAATCAGGTTTTCTAGCATTCAAACAAGCATTTGAACACAAACAAAGTGCCATAAAAATAATATAGAACATGGAGAACATATATGCACAAGTAAAGATGACATTTTTCATAGAAAAAATAAAAAGAATGCATAGAAATGATAGATAAATGCATGAACATACATAAGAAGAACATGTTTAAAAAAAGACTTTGCTAGAAAAGGCATTTTTGTTTATTGGAACCTATCAAGCTGCTAGGAAATGCATGGGCATACTTAAGACATGTTAAGATGCATGCTCTAAACATGAGATGAAGATGTGATATGGATGGAACATGGCAAGGTTACATGGACAGCGGCTATTATGGTGATGAAAATGCAAAGGAGCATGCTTAGTTAACCAAACAGCATGAAGGCACCAAGAAGAACATCAAGATCCTAAACTACCCCAACCAAAGCCATAAAAAATGCATGGGAGTCCTAAGATAGTTATAAAAGCATAAAAAGGGTTTACTAAGATAATGTTAATGACAAAACAGAAACTACAAAGATCAAGGTAAAGGGGATATACCAAAATAACTTGAACTTCCCTTTTGTTAACCTTAATTTCAATTTTGATATAATAAACAACTTAAGTTAAATTAATACTCAATTTGGTATTTATGTTTAAATTGAAAAGCATCTTTAAAAATATTAAGTTTGTAGTTTGTCCAAATTATTGAGATGTGTGTGAGTCAACAAAAATCATTTCATAAACAGTTTTAAGGGTTAGTATCGATACAAAGAACATATGTATTGATACTATGCGTAAAACCCCTCAAATGTATCGATACAAAGAACATATGCACCGATACAGCTTGCTTAGTATCGATACTTACTCCATAAGTATCGATACAAGGCTTGGCAGTAGCCAAAGTTTGTATGAAACCCTTAAATGTATTGATACAAGTGTGTATGTATCGATACAGGCTACTTAGTATCGATACTCACTCCATAAGTATCGATACAAGGTTTGACAGTAGCCTAGGTTTGGCTGAAACCCTTATATGTATCCATAAAAGGGTATCTGTATTGATATAGCTTGCTTATTATCGATACTCAGACCTCAGTATCAATACAACAAGTTGTAACAGTCACCTTTTTGAATTGTATATCAATACTATTCGTATTGTATCAATACTATAGTGCGAGACTTAAAGAAAATAAGCATTATGAAGGCTACAATGGCTCTCCAATGACCACATTAAATGCCCAACATCTATGAATCAATTTGCAACTATTAATGGAGGTTCCAAATAGCTGAAGAGGCAGAGATACAGATTTCATTGAATCATTGAGCAATAAAAGCTCAAAATCATCAAATTCATCATTTTCACTTGTATCAATTCATACTCTTCAAGTCCATTTGTATCTTATTCCCATTGTACTTAAATTCCAGCAAACACCTTTCTATTAGAGGTTCAATTTGTTTGCAAAACACTTCTTTCATCTCACAAAAAGGGTTGTGTGAAAGTGAGTGAAAATAGTTAAGAGTTTGAGGTATAATTCTTAAGGTAATTAAAAGGTTCTATCTAAGCCTTAAAAGATAGTTGTGTAAAGTTATACCTTAGCCTCAAAGGTAATAATTTCCTTAATTAATTGTAGAAATCACCTTGGTAAGAAAGTACCAAGAAGAGAGGACATAGGTGTTGAGTTAAAGGACCGAACCTCTATACATCCATTGTTGGTTTTTCTCTTCCTTATCTTATCTTTAATTTTCAATTTACTTCAAATTTACAAAGTTTTTATAGAACCAATTCACCCCCTCTTGGTTCAATTTCTCTTTTAAAGCTAACACCTTTCTCTCGAAGCAGTGGCAGTAGGCTTAATTTTTTCCTTCTTCTTGCTATTATTTGCCAGAAAAGGATGAAAAGAGGTAGCTTTTTTGTGGTATGGTTGATGGTAAGGTTTTTTAAAGATCAAAATGTGTGGAAAATTGGGTTCTTAAGGGTTTTCTAATAGTGGTTTGGGATAGCTATAAGAATTGAGTATGGAAGTCAATGAAATAGTGTTTTTGAAAGTCTTTTTGGGGCTAAGAATGGCTAAAGGATTTATCGGGATGGCTGAAGAGTCTTCTAAGATTTTTGGAGAGTTTTTTTGATAGCTGGGACCATTTTTTCTAAGGTAGCTAGTTCTTTTTATCCTCATGCTTAGCCAATGGCTTTAGGAGACAAACTAAGGGCATTGTTAGGTTTTGTTCTTTGCACAAGGAGACATCCAAGTAACATGTTGAGTCTACACCCCTATTGCTATTGGTTCTGCCATGCCGAGAAAGAAATAAAAAAGGCTACAATACCCTCCCAACTACAGATATGCCTGCCACCCTCTTACCACCATATCTCTTATGAAAATAACATTTGGCATTGGTTGTTTGGGCCCTAAACTTGTTTAAATCTGGTTATTGGCCCAAAGCCAAGGTTTATAATGCTTTATGGCAGCTTGTAGTTGCTAAAAACATGTCTGAATCAGATTTTCGAAGGCTAAAAGATTGCTCGAACTAGGCAAAAATGCCTTAGTATATCGATATAGAACATATTGTATCGATACACAAGGTACATTTCACTCCTCAATATCGATACAATGAGTTGTGTATCGATACTAAAAGGCAAAAATGTTTCCAGTCTTGAGATTTGAGGCCAGTGTCAATACTCCATGGATTTGTATCGATACTTATGCTTGTGTATCGATACATTTTGCCCAAAATTACAACTTTAGCTACTGCCAAGGTCTGTATCACTACAAACATGCTAGGTATTGATACCACTTCTTAAGTATCGATACCAAACCCTCTTATATCGATACTACACATGGAAATTCAAAAATTTGGTAACAAGAAAGCCTCATGATAGTTTTTAAGCACTTATATGACTTGTACATATCTTAGGTTCCTCGAGTTGTCTTATCTTGGTCACAAAGAGAGGAAAATAGGCTCGCACACTCACCTGAACAATTCCAATGACACCTTGAAAATGCCCTTTGATGCCTCATTTTTGTATTTTTCTTTAGAATGATCCATAAAAATTTTAGAATTTCCTAAAAAATGATCATCCCCCAGCTTTATTTCTATTTTTTATTTTGTCATCGTTTACCTAACTCCTAGGATACCAAAAACTGGTTTGGACAAAATGAGGTATCTATATTGACTACTTTTGTTTATACCGTTAGAATGCTGCATATAGTGGACTTTATATACGGGAAAACATCATTCTAAGGTAAGTAGTCTATATCGATAGTCTATAGTTTATAGGGATAATGTGAGCAATTAACTCATGTTATGACTATTATGTCATCTAAATCCAATTAGGGAGATGGCTTATCTTGGTCATTTGGATTAGTTTGACTCCTAAGTAGAGATACAGATATATTACCTAGAGGCGGTGATATATTGGACTAGACTAAAGTGCAATTAGTCAATTAATAAATCTATTTATATAGATTAATTCATTTTTAATGTTCATTGTGTAATTACCTTAATTCTGAGTAAGTAATTGACTCCATGTGTATAACTTGTATGCTTTGACGTTCCAAAGGCTAAAGCATCTCGAAGTAGTAAGCTACTAGACCGATTCATTACCATATAACTTATACTCGATGGGAGCTTTACTTATAGTTATGGAATCATAGCTCCCATAAAGAGTTAAAGATTATTTTCTTAAAAGGCATTGTATGATATAGTGAAAATGGACGAAGCCTTAGTCATTTGCATGTCAAATGATAAATTATTCATAAGTGGTGAACAATCATTTTCACATAAAGAGTATAATAGAACTTTAAGATAAGGTGGTCGAGTAGGTAAAATGGACTTTTAACCTTTAGTTGATCATGGATATCATATGAGGTTATTACACAAACGACAAACTCATTGGACTAAAAGGCTATTTATAAAGCTTATGTAATATGATACATAATTGGAAGTGCAGTCTCAGGTCTTCAGTAATTATGATATAATATATAACTAGAGTGCAAACTTTGAAATTAATAATTATGTGATTAATTATTCAAGATGGGATAATTAATACATAGATTATTGGAGCCTAATTATATATGTCCAATTGGTTCCTCTACTAGCTCAATATAATTCCTTAATAGTTGGTTATAGATCAGAATATCCGGAAACACAAGATTCTCAGTATGCTACAATGGTATGTCATATTTACTCACTTTAGGAGTGTGAGCATTTTCTTCAGTAAATAAATGAAAATGATTTTTTGGTATCATTTATTTAGAATATATATTTAATTTGATTAAATATTTATTTAGACAAGAATTACTAATTTAAATTAATTACATTTATCTTTTGATAAATATAAGAATTAATTTAAATTAAATATATATGAAAAATTAATTATTTATATAATTAATTTAATATCTATTAAGACTTGTATAATATTTATTTACAAATTAAATATGGATAATATTCTAAATAAATTAAAGATTATTTTATTTATTTATTTTAATTTATGATTAAATTAATTATTTTATTTTAGTTAGTTTTATTTTGATAATTAGTACATAATTATTCTATTCGAATAAAATTATTAGGATTTTATTTTGAATTAGAATTGGAGTTATGGAAAATTATTAGGCTAAATAAAATTAATCGTTTAATCAAAATAATTAGTATTCAAATTAAATGGGCTAAATTCCATAAAATAAATTCGGACCAAAATATTGTCTATAGACTTTAGGGTTTGGCCAAAATTATAATGAGCACCTGTACTAGGGTTGGCGCCACATATGGGTTTTATGGAATTAATAAAATAATTATTTTAATTAAAAAATTAAACATTAGGGCTATCTTGTTACCAGATATAAACAAAAAGCTTATGCCTAAGGTTTTTTTCTTAGATTTTGGTGCCATACCCTAAGGCTTCTAAAATCAATATCTCATGATTCTAAACTTGGCGGCAGAAGGTGGTCATTAAAGAGAATCAAGCCATATGAATCTAGAGTTGATCGAGATAAAGAGTGCCACAAACTTTACCATCCCAAAATTGGAGAATAGTGGAAAAGGCTAGTTGGTTGAAGCCTTCACACAGATCTAGAAATTCTTGGATGGCATCTTCAGATCTGCAACTCAAGTAATTGATTAAAATGGTTTTATTTTATATAATAACACTATTTAGTACGATTGGATTAAAAATTTTTTAAAAATTTTACTGTACATCTGATCAATTTTTCCTATAATTGGTATTCAAGCTAGATCGTGATTATGCTATATATATATATAAAACCTTGAATTAAAGTTCTCTTTAAATAAGTATGGATTCAATTACTAGAGAGTTGGCATTCTAAGATTTCTATTATATTGTTTATCATGATATATATATATATATTATTTTTTACTGTTCATAATCCCTTAGATTTTAGAATGTGGTCTATCGTCACCATATAGGTTTGTCTTTTCTTTTCTTTAAATTTTATGTAAATTATACATGGAAGATGAAGATCTGAAGATCATAAATTATTTTTGAATTAACCTATTTGTTTTCTGATAATTAGAAACAACTTCTATCCAAAACCAACAGCCTGATAGTGTATAGATTTCCTAGGCATAGGTATTCGCATTTGGAAAACCTTAAAAACTTGAAATACCTAAAACCTTAACCCAAGGCTGTTAGGTTTGAACCTTAGTCCCAAGTCATCTAGGGTGCTGTTAGGGTGTGAACCCTAACACCAAGGGTGTGACAAGGTGCAGGACATGCACCCACCCACCTTGAAGGTAGGGTATTTGCACCCCCAGGGTATGTGGCATACATCCCAAGGGATGAGACCCACCTACCTTGGGGATGTGGTGTACATACTTTAAGGGTGCGAGGCTCGTTCCACCCACCTTAGGGTTGGGACGTGCGTACCCTAAGGGTGCAGGGTATGCACCCACTAACCTTAGAGGCATAGGGTGAGCGCACCTGAGAGGGGCTTGAACCCTAGTGACAGTTTTAGGCCAATTCAAGGCAATTATTGAGGTATTAAACCTATATGGGCCATGAAAAAGGTTAAGATATAGACCCTAGTGGATTTTTCAAGCATTATTTGTCAAAAATTCTCACGAGCAATGGACTTGGGCTTGTAACTGTTGAAGGATAGATGTTTTAACTTATATTTTTTATCAAATTATAAAAATGATTATTTTTAAATATTTTATGGATATGAACAAATGAATTACATGGATGGAAACTGACACATGAACGCAGAGCAAAAAATTCAAGACTAGAAGTATACTTTGGATGAAATTTTTGTAAACTTATTTTTTTTTTATTTTTTAGGATAGGATCATGGTTTGTGTGGTTTAATATTTTTCCATCTATATGTTTTGTTGATGGATGTATGTATATGATTGATAACATGCCATATAAAATAGATGAATGACATTAGGACTTATATTAATCATGTATATTAAAACCTTACATGTTTTTTAAAATATTAAGTGGGAAAAGGTTTCAAACAAAACCCAAGCCCTCAATTATTAATCCATATGTGAAATCATGGCAAAATCTCATGCCAATTCTACCCTGGCCATACCCTTTAGTAGGTGGTTGACCACTGCCAATACACTAGATTAAATCTCCTATGTGGAAAATGTGCTTAGGCATGTTTTATTTGAGATCATCCCTTAATGACTTGGATAGCACATGGACTGGGTTTCATAAATAATGGTTATACACCTAACACTAGTTTAATAATAACCTCCCCTGGAAGCTCTGTTTGTTAAACTAGTGGCCAAATAGACAATTATTAATGTCTTAACCTAGAGGATTTAAGGCAACATATAATAACTGGATAAGATCCATGTTTTTGGTTATTTGAATTATGATCACCCTTAGTGGCTTAAGAAAATTGATGTTGAAAATTACAATTGCAATGTTACATTTTTGTAAAGACTTAATGTATTAACATAAATATCTATGTTTAATTGCTAAATATCTAATTTATATTTTCTTAAGCATGATTGTAATGTTTCGAATATATTTATTTGTTTTAGTTCAAAATGTCACATACACCTCTTATTCAAATTCTTACTGATAACAAACTGCAAGAAATATAAGTTTGTACTTAATGAACCTTACCCACCTTAGCCTTTACAAGATGCACTTAATGGACATGCTTTCTTACTTTACACTCATTACGAAGACTCTAATAACATAGCACATTGCTATTTGCTGGCTACCATGTCAAATGCTTTGCAAAAGTAGAATGAGAAGTATGTCACTGCTAGACAGATCATGGATAATATAGAGGATATGTTTAGAGGCTAAGTAAAGTTAGGAAAACAATCAGTTGTTACAAATTTAATAAACAACAAGCAAAAACCAAGGACTACAATAAAGGATCATATGCTTACGCTTATGAGATACTTCACTAAAGCTGTTGAAAATAGTGCTGAGTTGGAATATAATACCCAAATTGAGATGGTGTCTAAAACTCTTTCTAGGGATTTTGCAGGCTTTCAGGCTATGTATAATTTGGGAAGTAAAGAGTTAGGTTTCACTAACCTCATGAGGAAGCTATAAGCCTATGAGCTCATGCTCAATGATAGCCATTAACCCAAGGTGGAGGTAAATCAAGCGAATGCTTCTAATTTTGGTTTCGGGAAAAGAATAAAGTAAAACTCCAAGAAGCAAGAGGCTTTTAAGTTTTTTATTCTTATTTGTCCAAAGGTTACAAAAAAAAAAAGAAGCTAAGGAACCTTAAAAGTTAGCATGCTTCTATTATGGAAAGGTTTGTCACTTGAAAAAGACTTGCAAAGAATTCTTGGCTTCTAAAGGTAAGGTAAAGTTCTTCTTTATATTAAAGCTTGTTTAGTGGAAGATTCAAAAGACACTTTGGTCATTGATTTTATAGCCACTAATCATTTTTGTGTTTCTTTGTAAAGGTTCAAGCAAAAAAGAAGTTAGCTTAATAGGAACCTCTAATTAAGAATTGATAGTAAGAGCGCATGTTAGCAAAAATAGAGGGAAATGCACATCTTAATTTTAATGAATTTAGATTTATTTTATTAAAAGACTTTTTTATTTTCCTAGTTTTAAGAGGAGCCTTATTTCGGTTACATGTTTAACTAAAATTGTTATTTACTTTCTTTTAATAAAACTATCATGATTTGTAAAAGCAAGTCTTTTATCTGTTCTAGAAGAATGGATGGTAATCTTTATTTGTTCAAACCAAAGATGTACTCACTGCTAAGCATTATATTAATGAATAACTCTAAAATCTTAAAAATTTCTTACTCTAATGAGGCATGCCTTTGGCATTTAAGACTATTAGCTAAGAAAAGATTCAAAGATTGGTAAATGGCAGTCCATTAGACTCTATAAAGGATGTAAATCTTCCCCAATATGAATCTTGTCATGAAAGTAAAATGAATAGAGGTTTTTCAGAGCAACAAGTACAAGGGTCAAAGAACTTCTAAAAATTGTGCACACCTACATATGTGGCCCCATGAACGTTAAAGCATAAGGAAGGTACGAGTACTGTTTATAATTTATAGATGATTATTCAAGGTTTGGATATGTGTACCTGATGCGTGTCATAACGTACCCCAGGATGGATCCTTGCGGATCTAAGAGTGCATATGACTTAAAATACTTTCCTGACTTAGAAATATCTTTTTGACTGAGACTTTTCTTTGGTGATGTGATGAGAATGAGAATGTACAGATTCTCGACTTATGATACAAGGAAAGGGACCTTAAGATAAATCGCTCATCTTAGTGGTCTCAGATGACCATCATGGGATAGTCAATGCTTGGAGTTGCCACCGATCATTTTGGGCTAGGCATGATCGGATGCCTATTGAAACCTATGTCTTGGGATACGAAACTCAAAACATTGATCTCATGGTCTGCATAATGCAAAGATTCACCATTTAGGTTCAGGAGTTGGCTACGCACGATGACGTATGAACCTCTTCGCGACGCTCGAAATCGGTACCTTACTAGCTATGTCTTATCTCGATTTTGATTTTTTCGATCTTAACTTATTGTTAGTTCGATATTACCCTTTTTTAATGCATGAATCTTATAGAAATAACCCAGGCTTTAATGAAAAAGATTTAATCTCATATACACCCCAGAAAGATGGGGAATAGAAAGATTTTTGATAAAAAAGGACCTCTAGATTTTACTTTGAAAATGGAATGTTCCACTTTGGGCACTGGAGAGATACCCACATAGAACATTACCTTTAATTTTATTTGGAAATGTTTTGAAAATATGAATGCACATAATGATCACAAAGAAATCATGTTAGTCAAACAATAAATGAAGTAACCTAACATGGGTCATTCAATGCAATAATAAAGAAAAGGAATAGACTATTGGAATTTATCTCGCTATTGACATCGATTATCTAGGAATAACCGAATCGATAATTATCGAGATGCATCTAGGTTTCTTGATTAAAAAAGGTTTGTTTGACATATTCGTGAAAATCCGAAAAGAAAAAAAGAAAAACAAGAATGATTAATTTATAGTTGAAAGATAGGGTTGGAGTATCCCCTTAGAAAAATGGGGTTGGAGTATCCCCATGAATGGAAAATAGTTTTTTTTTTTACAAAGGAAGATTTTTAAATCTTGATAATTTTAAGAAGCGGGGTTAGAGTATCCCCTCAAAAGGTCGAGGTTGGAGTATCCCCATGAATGAGAAATCATTTTGACATAGAAGGATTTGAAAATCTTAACAATTTTGAAAAATGAGGTTGGAATATCCCCTTGGAAGGAAGGGGTTGGAGTATCCCAATGGATGACATAACTTCATGATTTAGAAAATGGGTAAGCATTCAACGAATTTTGGCAAAAAGATTTATTGTGAATGAGGATGATAAAGATGTAAAGTATGTTTGTGCCTTGATATGAGCTTGTGGGAGGTTAGGGTATGTTCTCAAGTCTGATCGGGGTGACATGGAGATATTCGAATGTCTCGAGACAAAATTCAAGAAAATAATTCAATTTTGACCAAAATTGAAAATAGGGGATAGCATCATGCTATCTTGCTTCCCAAATTTATTCTAAATTGGTTTGAAGGATTTAGAAGGTGGACAAGACACCGTTAGAAAGGTAACTCGATGAGGGTTATTCTAAAAATATTTCCAATATCCCAAGAAGTCACTTTTCGAGGGAATAAATTTTCAAGTATGGACTGATGGAGCAGCTGGCAGAGCATAGGAGTGACAAGGTGTGTCAAAATTTGAAAAATCACCCTAGACTCATTTGGTGTCAAAAAATCACAAATAATACCTTTCTGGAAAGGGAATTTCATGAACATTTTAGAAAAAATGCTTGAAAATTTGGAAAAATCATTTAATGGGCCTGAACGGCCTAACTAGAATACATGTTTGGATTTTAGAGGTTCTGGACAGTTTAGACTTGAAAAATCATAACTTTCTCATCTGGAATGATCGGGGGTGAAGAAGGCACCGTTTTAAAGATAATTCGACATGCTTTGATAGAAAAATAGCAAGATGCATGGACATGGCATAAAATGCATGAATAAGAGATATCAAACTAATGAGTATAAAATGAGGCATTTTGCACATTAAAGCATCCAAATCCTAAACTACCATAACCAAAAAGCCACAATAATGCATGATAATCCTAAGAGGGTGATGGAAACATGGAGAGTTCACTAAAATGATAAAAGTGCTGGAAAGCAAAAAATGAAAGTGATAAAATTAGAAGTTATACCAACAAAACTTCACTTCTTAGCCAAACAATTAGAGTAGTAGAGATGGCTGGAATTTCCCTCTTTTCCTTGTTATTGATAAGCAAGAAAAAGAGAAAATAATGAGATTTTGGTTCTAGTATGGATGAGGGTGATTTTTGGAATGTGTAATGGTTGAAAGTGAGTGTTTAAGGGCTATTTTGAGTTGCTAAGTGAAGAGCTATGGGATTTTGATTTCTTTGATGTGTGAATGTGTTTTGTAAGTGTAAATGAACTGGGATCTCACCCTTTTCTGCTGAGATAGAAGTGGTCCATTTATACCAACCTTTTGGAGCCAAATTGAAGGTATTTTTTGCCATTTCTCAAGAGGGACAAGGTGATGTCATCATATGGCTATAGGGTGGTTGTAGGAGGCAGCTTGCTGCCAATGTGATGGGCATAGGGTGGCTGGATTAAATGCTGAAATGCTTTTCCAACAAATAGGGTGGCTAATGGTGATATTGGTTAACAAGCTAAGGAGTTGGGTGATCATGTGATGTTGACCCTTTTTGATCCAATTTAGACTTCAAAAAGATGTTATGATTAATTCAATAGTCCAAATTCATAATCTGATATGTGTTTTAATCTTTTCTTATGCAAAGAAATGAGTTAAAATCAAGTTTTGGATCAATGGTGGATGAGTCAAAATTGCCCGGACCATGAAAATAGCTTGCATGTATCGATACATAGCATAATGTATCGATACATTTGGTCCAAAAACCTTGATAGTATCGATACAACGAAGATTGTATCGATACAACGAAGATTGTATCAATACAATGATCATTGTATCGATACTATGAACCATTATGTCGATACTATGAACCACTGTATCGATACATGTGGATATGTATCGATACATTTCTTTACAGAATGCATGTTTTGGTCTTGGCATGGTCTGCTATCGATACATGAGGTCATGTATCGATACCGAGGCTTATGTATCGATACATCTACATGTTATATCGATACAAATGGGGACATTTCAAATTTTGGCACATTAGAGCATTGTATCGATACATGAGAACCATGTATCGATACATTCAACTAAAATTATGAATTTTCTCATATATTTTATCCCCGGATACCTTGAACTCCATCATTTGATGCCATATCTTCGCTTTTACCTTTGATATGATCCCTAGGCCTTCTTGGTGTCCTCAAAATACTTTTTCAATGTCACTCGATGATCATCGTCCCCTTTTACGTCCATGCTCTAGATTGCTAAAAATTAGCCCGGATAAAATAAGGTGTCTACAATGCGCAGTAATAGTGAAACCTTTGATAAATTCAAAAGTGTTATGTGAAAGTGGAAAAGCAATTAGATAAATTGATTAAGACACTTCGTTCCGATCAAAGTAGATAATACCTTTTTGATAAATTTCCAAGATACCTGATAAAAAATGAGATTCTATCCTAATTGACTGCACCAAGTACTTTAGAATAGAATAGTGTAGCTAATAGAAAAAAAGGACTTTATAAGTTTTGGTACGGTCCATGATAACTTATTTGGAACTCTCGATATCTTTTTAGGGATAGGCATTGCAAAATGCATATTACATTCTAAATCGGGTTCCAAGTAAATTAGTTCTTAAAGCTACATATGACTTATGGAAGGGCAAAAAACCTTCTCATGGACATACGAGAAAACAGGGGTGCCGAACACATGTATTATATAAAGAAGGAAAAAAGTTGAAATCTCATTAAGAATTATGCGTGTTTGTAGGGTATCTTAAGGGAACAATGGGAGGATTATTTTATAACTCAAAAGAACATAAATTCATTGTATCAACACAAGTAACCTTCATATAGACACCTAATTTTGTCTGGGACCTTTTTTTTGTCAAACAAAAAAATATTCAAGATACAAAATTAAGCACTTGTCCAAGTGGAGGTAAATTTCTTTCAGAGGGAATGTATTTATTTAATTATGCTTAAATAACCATAGGTGCATGTTGTTGTAACATACCCGGAGGTAGATCCCTGTAGATCTATGGGTGCACTCGACTTAAAATATTTTTTTAACTTGGAAATGTCTTTTTGACCAAGATTTTTCTTTTATGATGTGATAAGAACAAGAATGCATAGATTTTTGACTTGTGATATAGTAAAGGGGACCATAAGATAAATCGCTCATCTTATTGGTCTTGGATGACCATCATGAAATGGCCAACGCATGGAGGCGCCACCAATCATTTCGGGCTAGGCATGATTGGATGCCTATTGAGACTATGTTTTGAGTTACGAAACTTAAAAGATCAATCCTGTGATCTACATAGTACAAAGATTCATCGTTTAGGTTTGGGAGTTGGTTATGCATGATGAGATATGAACCTCTTCGCGACGCCTAAAATCGGTACCCTACTAGCTATGTCTTATCTCGGTTTTGATTCTTTCGATCTTAACTTGTGACTATTTTGATATAACCCTTTTTAATGCATGAATTTTATAGAAATACAAATCTAGGTTTTGATAAAACGATTTAATCTCATATACACACTGGATAGATGACGAACATAGAAATTTTTAATAAAAATGACACCTGGATTTTACTTTGAAAATGGAATGTTCCATTTTGGGCACTGGAGAGATACCTACAAGGAACATTGCCTTTGATTTTATTTCAAATGATTGGAAAATGTCAATGCAAATAATCATCACAAAATAAATCACATTAGTAAAGCAACAAATGAAGTAACATAACATGGATCACTTAATGCAATGATAAAGAAAAAAGATGGACTATTGGAATTTATCTTGCAATTAGCATTGATTATCTAGGAATAACTGAATCAATAATTTTTGAGATGTATCTGGGTTTCTTGATTGAGCGAGGTTTGTTTGACACATTCATGGAAGTCCAGGAAGGAGAAAAATTTAATTATAGTTGAAAGACAAGGTTAGATTATCCCTTCAAAAAGATAGGGTTATAGTATCCCCATGGTTGACAAATAATTTTGACAAAGGATGATTTTTAAATCTTGACAATTGTGGGGTTAGAGTATCCCTTTGGAACGTCAGGGTTAGAGTATCCCTATGGATGACAAATCATTTTGACAAAAAAAGATTTTTCAATCTTGATAATTTTGAAAAGCAGAGTTCAATTACCCCTCAGAAGGTCAGGGTTAGAGTATCCCCAAAGTGACACGTCTGGCACTCTTTAGAAAAGTCAAGTTTGAAAACTTAAGTTGACAAAACTTTATGATTTAGGAAATGTGTAAGCATTTCGACAATTTTTGGCAAAAAAATTATTATGAATAATGACGGTAAAGATGTAAAAAAGATATATTCGTGCCTTGATACGAGTTTATGGGAGGTTGAAACATATTCTCGAGTTTGATTGGCATGATATGGAGACATTTGAATGTCTTAAGATGAAATTTGGGAAAACAACTTAATTTTGACCATAACGGAGAAAAAGGGACAGCATCGCACGATCCCATTTTTTTAATTTATTCTAAATTGGTTTGAAGGCTTTAGAGGGGGACAAGATACCGTTAGAAAGGTAACTCAATGATGGTTAGTCTAAAAATATTTCCAATATCCTAAAAAGTCATTTTTTGGGGGGAATAAATTTTGAAGTTTGAATTGATTTCGCTGCTAGTAGAGCATATGAAGGACAAGGTGTGTCAAAATTTGAAAAATCATTATGAGCTCATTTGGTATCAAAAAATTACAAATAATACCTTTCCAGAAAAAAAATTTAATGAACTTTTTAGGGAAAATGTTGGATGGATTTGGAAAAATCTTTTAATAGGCCTAAAGGGCCCCAACAAGAATGTACTTTGTTCACTCCAGGGATTTTGGATAGTTTAGGTTTAAAAAACCATAACTCTCTCATCCAGACTGATCTAGGGATGAATGAGCTCGTTTTAAAGATATTTTGATGCACTTTCAAAGAAAAATATTACAAAATTCATGAAAAATCATTTGGTATTTTACAGTAATTTTTTAATTTGTAATAGTGTTGCTGCTAGCAGGGGACAAAGTAAAGCAGTGGATACTTTTTATTTTCTTTGTGTTTATGGGTCCAAACTTGAGCTATCAACATTCGAACATCCATGACTGAAAGGAAAGAGTGGCATAAGCATCATGAACTTATTTTTATGGCCCTGGAGTATTTTGAGATGAGGGAACAGCCCATTAATCATAGCACTCAAGGTCTTGACTTAAAAACAAGGCACGAACATTTTGGGAACAAGTGTAAGGCCATTTTCATTGCAAAATCAAAAGATCTGTGCTCGTTTAACTAAGATTCCAGATTTGGAAACCTAATTTTCCCTAAGATATTCTTGCTAACTTTAAGGAAAATGCTAAGTTCATGTTAATCCTTATTGGTTGAGGTTAACATGCTTGGTTTAGGGAGGTTTTGAAAATCAATTTTTGATAGCCATCAAACATGCATTTAGACAAAGTGAAGACAATGAACATATAAGGGGATGGCAAAAAACAAAATAGGGATGCAAGTTTTACCAATGGTCTTGACAAAAAAAGTGTTATGCATACATCTCATGGAGTGAAGCTTGTTGAAAATGACAATGATTCATGACAAAATGCAAGCAATATATAAATATGGTTAAAATATGCTAGGATAAGGGTTCATACATGGATTAATCATAACCAGATGCATAGATATGGCATAAAATGCATAAGCAAGAGCTATTAAAATAATGAGGCTAAAATGAGACATTTTGCACATCAAAGGGGCATTAAGGCATCCAAATCCTACACTACCACAACCAAAAGCCACAATAATGCATGAGAATCCTAAGAGGGTGATGGAAACATGGAGAGTTCACTAAAACGATTAAGATGCTAAAAAATAAAAAATAAAAGTGATAAAGTAAGAAGTTATACTAACCAAACTTTAATTTTTGGCCAAATAGTTAGAGCAGCAGAGATGGCTTGAATTTCCCTCTTTTTCTTGTTGTTAATAAGCAAAGTAAGAGAGAAACAATAGGGTTTTGGTTTTGGTATGGATAAGGGTGATCTTCAGAATGTGCAATGGTTGAGAATAAATGTTTTAGGGCTGTTTTTGGTTGCTAAGTGAAGAGCCACAAGATTTGGTTTTCTTGATATGTGAATGTGTTTTTAGAAGCTAAAACAAGCTAAAATCTAAAGTCCCTCAGCTTAGATATAAGTGGTCTATTTATATCAATATTTTATAGCTAAATTAGAGGTGTTTATGGTCATTTCGCAAGGGGGACAAAGTGATGTTAGCTTGATGGCTATAGAGAGGCTGTACGGAGCAACGTGCTGCCAATGTGATGGACATGCGGTGGCTGGTTTAAATGTTGAAATGATTTTCCAGCAAATAGGGTGGCTGATAGTGATCTTAGTTAACAAACTAGGGAGGAGTAAGATGATCATGTGATCTTGACCTTTTTGATCTAATTTAAAGTTCAAAAAAATGTTTTGATTAATTCAAAGGTGCTACTAATTTGTGGGCTTCGAAAAAGGTGCCATTGACTTGTGGGCTTTGAGGGTACCACTACTTGTAGGCTTTGAAAAGGGTGCCACTTACTTATTGACTTTTCAAAAGGTGCCACTAACTTGTGGGCTTCGAAAAAGGTGCCATTAGCTTGTAGGCTTTGAAAAATGCCACTAACTTGCAGCCTTTTGAAAAAGTGCCATTGATTTGTAGGCTTCTATAAGGGTGCCACTAACTTGTAGGCTTTAAAAAAATGCCACAAGTTGTGGGCTTTTGAAAAGATGCCATTAACTTATGGGCTTTGAAGAGAGTGCCACTAACTTATTGGCTTTAAAGAGGTGCCAAGAACTTATGGGCTTTGAAAAATGTGCCACTAACTCATGGGCTTTGAAAAGGGTGCCACTCACTCGTGGGCCTTGAAAAAGGTGCCACTGACTCATCGGCATTGAAGAGGGTGCCACTGACTTATGGGTTTTGAACAGGTTCAACTGACTATGGGCTTTGAAGGGGTGCCATTACTTGTGGGCTTTGGAAATGTGCCACTAATTATAGGCTTTGAAGAGGTGCCACTAACTCGTGGGCTTTAAAAAGGTACCACTGACCTATGGGCTTCTGAAAATGTGCCATTGACTTGCAGGCTTTGAAAAGGTGCCACAGACTTGTAGGCTTTGAAAAGGTGCCACTGACTTATAGGCTACGAAAAGGGCGTAACTGACTTGTGGGCTTTGAAAAGGGTGCCACTGACTCATGGGCTTTGAAGAGGTGCCACTGACTTTTAGGCTTTGAAAATATGCTACAGACTTGTGGGCTTTTGGAAAGGTGCCATTAACGTATGGGCCTTAAAGAGGTGCCACTGACTCGTGGGCTTTGAAAACGTGCACTGACTTATGGGCTTTGAAAAGATGTCACTGACTTGTGGGCTTTGAAGATGTTCCACTGAAGGTGCCACTGACTTATGGGCTTTAAAAATAGTGCCACTAACTTATAGGCTCCGAAAAAAGTGCCACTGATTTGTGAGCTTTTGGAAAAATACCACTGACTTATGGACTTCGAAAAGGTTGCCATTGACTTATAGGCTTTGAAAATATGCCACTAACTTATGGGCTTCTAAAAAGGTGCCACTGACTTATGGGCATCGAAAAAGGTGCCACTAAGCTATGGGCTTTGAGAAGGTGCCACTAAATTATGGGCTTTGAAAGGGTGCCCCTAACTCGTGTGTTTTTCCAAAGGTGCCACTGACTTATGGGCTTTGAAAAAGGTACCATTAAGTTATGGGCTTTGAGTAGGTGCCACCAAATTATAGGCTTTAGAGGGGTGCCCCTAACTTGTGGGTTTTTGAAAAGGTGCCACTGACTTGTAGGCTTTTGGAAAGGTGCCACTGGCTAATGGGCTTTTGGAAAAGTGCCACTAACTTGTGGACTTCAAAAAAGGTGTCATTGACTTGTGGGCTTTGAAAATGTGCCACTAACTTATAGTCTTTTGAAGAGGGCGCCACTGATTTGTGGGCTTTTAAGAGGGCTTCACTGACTTGTGGGCTTTGAAGAGGTGCCATTAGCTTATGGGATTCAAAAAGGGTGTACTAAGTTGTAGGCTTTAAAATGGATGCCACTGACTCATGGGCTTTGAAAATGTGCCACTAACTTATGGGCTTTTAGAAAGGTGCCACCTACTTGTGGGCTTTAAAAAGGGCACTGCTAACTTATGGGCTTTGAAAAGGTGCCACTGACTTATGGGCTTTGAAGGGGTACCACTACTTGTAGGCTTTGAAAAAGGTGCCATCGATTTATTGGCTTTTTAAAAGGTGCAAATAACTTGTGGGCTTCAAAAATGGTGCTATTAACTTGTAGGCTTTGAAAAAGTGCAACTAACTTATGGTCTTTTGATAAGGTGCCTCTAATTTATAGGCTTCTAAGAGGGTGCCACTAACTTGTGGGCTTTGAAGGAGTGCCACTGCTTGCAGGCTTTGAAAAGGGTGCCACCAATTTATGGGCTTTTCAAAAGGTGCCACTAACTTATAGGCTTCAAAAAGGGTGCTATTGACTTGCAAGCTTTGAAAAAGTGCAACTAACTTGTGGTCATTTGAAAAGGTGCCACTAACTTCTAGGCTTCTAAGAGGGTGCCACTAACTTGTGGGCTTTAAAAAAGTGCCAATAACTTGTGGGCTTTAAAGTGGGTGCCACTGACTTATGGGCTTTAAAAAAGGTGCCACTAACTCATGGGCTTTGAAAAAGGTGCCACCGAGTTATAGGCTTTGAAGAAGTGCCACGACTTATAGGCTTTTGAAAAGGTGCCACTAACTTGCGGGCTTTGAACAGGGTGCCACTAACTTGTGGGCTTTGAAGAAGTGCCACGTATTTGTAGGCTTTGAAAAAAGTGCCACTGACTTGTAGGCTTTGAAAAAGTGCCACCTACTTATGGGCTATGAAAAAGGTGTAACTCACTTGTGCGCTTTGAAAAGGGCGCTACTGACTCGTGGGCTTTGAAAAGGAGCCACTGACTTTTGGGCTAAAAATATGCCACGGACTTATAGGCATTTGGAAAAGTGCCACTGACTTATGGGCCTCAAAGAGGTGCCACTGACTCGTGGGCTTTGAAAATATGTCACTGACTTATGGGCTTTAAAAAGATGCCACTGACTTGTGGGCTTTAAAGAGGTTCCACTAAAGGTGCCACTGACTTATAGGCTTTAAAAATAGTGCCATTAACTTATGGGCTTTGAAAAGGGTGCCATTGATTTGTGAGCTTTTAGAAAATGCCACTGACTTGTGGGCTTCAAAAAGAGTGCCATTGACTTATGGGCTTTGAAAATATGCCGCTGACTTATGGGCTTTTAGAACGGTGCCACTGACTTATGGGCTTCCAAAAAGATGCCACTAACTTATGGGCTTCAAAAAAGGTGCCACCAAATTATTGGCTTTAAAGGGTAGCCCTAACTTATGGGTTTTTTGAAAAGGTGGCACTGACTTATGGGATTTTCAAAAGGTGCCACTGACTTATGGGCTTTTGAAAAGGTGCCACTGACTTATGGGCTTTAAAAATGTGCTACGAACTCATGGCCTTTTGGAAAGGTGCCACTGACTTATGGGCCTTAGAGAGGTGCCACTGATTCGTGGGCTTTGAAAATGTGCCACTGACTTGTAGGCTTTGAAAAGATGCCACTGACTTGTGGGCTTTAAAGAGGTTCCACTGAAGGTGCTACTGACTTATGGGCTTTAAAAATAGGGCCACTAACTTATGGGCTTTAAAAAGGGTGCCACTAATTTGTGAGCTTTTGGAAATATGCCACTGACTTGTAGGCTTCGAAAATGGTGCCGTTGACTTGTAGGCTCTGAAACTATGCCACTGATTTGTGTGCTTTTAGAAAGGTGCCACTGACTTATGGGCTTCGAAAAAGGTGCCACTAAGTTATGGGCTTTGCATAGGTGCCACCAAATTATGGGCTTTAAAGAGGTGCCCCTAACTTGTGGGTTTTTGAAAAAGTGCCACTGGCTTGTAGGCTTTTGGAAAGGTGCCACTGACTTATGGGCTTTGGAAATGTGCCACTGACTTTGGGCTTTTAAAAAGGTGCCACTGACTTATGGGTTTTGAAAAGGGTATCGCTAGCTTGTGGGCTTTAAAAAGGTGCCACTGGTTTATGGGCTTTGAAAAGAGTGCCACTAACTTATGGGCTTTGAAGGGGCGCCACTACTTGTAGGCTTTAAAAAAGGTGCCACTGGCTAATGGGCTTTTGGAAAGGTGCCACTAACTTGTGGACTTCAAAAAGGGTGTCATTGACTTATGGGCTTAAAAAATATGCCACTAATTTATAGTCTTTTGAAGAGGGCACCACTAATTTGTGGGCTTTTAAGAGGGCTCCACTGACTTGTGGGCTTTAAAGAGGTGCCACTAACTTATGGGATTCAAAAAGGGTGTACTAACTTATGGGCTTTGAAATGGATGCCACTGACTCGTGGGCTGTGAAAATATGCCACTAACTTATGGGCTTTTAGAAAGATGCCACCTACTTGTGGGCTTTAAAAAAGGCACCGCTAACTTGTGGGCTTTGAAAAGGTGCCACTAACTTGTGGGCTTTGAAGGGGTACCACTACTTGTAGGCTTTGAAAAAGGTGCCATCGATTTATTGGCTTTTTGAAAGGTGCTACTAACTTGTGGGCTTCAAAAAGGGTGCTATTAACTTGTAGGCTTTGAAAAAGTGCCATTAACTTATGGTCTCTTGACAAGTTGCCACTGATTTGTAGGCTTCTAAGAGGGTGCCACTAACTTGTGGGCTTTAAAAGAGTGCCACTACTTGTAGGCTTTGAAAAAGGTGCCACCAATTTATGGGCTTTTTAAAAGGTACCACTAACTTATGGGCTTCGAAAAGGGTGCTACTGACTTGCGGGCTTTGAAAAAGTGCTACTAACTATGGTCTTTTGAAAAGGTGCCACTAACTTTTAGGCTTCTAAGAGGGTGCCACTAACTTATAGGCTTTAAAAAGGTGCCAATAACTTATGGGCTTTAAAATGGGTGCCACTGACTTATGGGCTTTGAAAATGGTGCCACTAACTCATGGGCATTGAAAAGGGTGCCACCGAGTTATGGGCTTTGAAGAAGTGCCATGACTTATAGGCTTTTGAAAAGGTGCCACTAACTTGCAATCTTTGAACAGGGTGCCACTAACTTGTGGGCTTTGAAGAAGTGCCACGTATTTGTAGGCTTTGAAAAAAGTGCCACTAACTTGTAGGCTTTGAAAAAGTGCCACTGACTTATGGGCTATGAAAAGGGTGTAACTCACTTGTGGGCTTTGAAAAGGGCACTACCGACTCGTGGGCTTTGAAAAGGAGCCACTGACTTTTCGGCTTTGAAAATGTGCCATGGATTTATGGGCTTTTGGAAAGGTGCCACTGACTTATGGGCCTTAAAGAGGTGCCACTGACTCGTGGGTTTTGAAAATATGCCACTGACTTATGGGCTTTGAAAAGATGCCACTGACTTATGGGCTTTAAAGAGGTTCCACTAAAGGTGCCACTAACTTATAGGCTTTAAAAATAGTGCCACTAACTTATGGGCTTTGAAAAGGGTGCCATTAATTTATGAGCTTTTAAAAAGATGCCACTGACTTATGGGCTTCGAAAAAAGTGCCATGGACTTTTAGGCTTTGAAAATATGTCGCTGACTTATGGGCTTTTAGAAAGGTGGCACTGACTTATGGGCTTCAAAAAAGATGCCACTAACTTTTGGGCTTCCAAAGAGGTGCCACTAAATTATGGGCTTTAAAAGAGTGCCCCTAACTTGTGGGTTTTTGAAAAGGTGGCACTGACTTGTGGGTTTTTCAAAAGGTGCCACTGACTTTTGGGCTTTTGAAAAGGTGCCACTGACTTATAGGCTTTGAAAATATGCCATTAACTTATGGGCTTTTGGAAAGGTGCCACTGACTTGTGGGCTTTAAAAATGGTATTGCCAAATTACAGGCTTTAAAAAAGTGCTACTGACTTATGAGCTTTGAAAAGGGTGCAACTAACTTGTGGGCTTTGAAGGGGTGCCACTACTTGTAGGCTTTGAAATGGGTGCCACTGGCTGATAGGCTTTTAGAAAAGTGCCACTAACTCGTGGACTTCGAAAAGGGTGTCATTGACTTGTGGGCTTTGAAAATGTGCCACTAACTTGTGGTCTTTTGAAGAGGGCACCACTGATTCTTGGGCTTTTAAGAGGGCGCCGCTGACTTATGGGCTTTGAAGAGGTGCCATTAACTTGTGGGATTCAAAAAGGGTGTATTGGCTTGCAAGCTTTAAAATGGATGCCGCTGACTCATGGGCTTTGAAAATGTGCCACTGACTTGTGGGCTTCTGGAAAGGTGCCACCTACTTATGGGCTTTAAAAAGGGCACCGCTGACTTATGAGCTTTTAAAAGGGTGCCACTGACTTATGGGCTTTCAAAAGGGTGCCACTACTTGTAGGCTTTGAAAAGGGTGCCACTGATTTATTGGCTTTTTGAAAGGTACCACTAACTTGTGGGCTTCGAAAGGGGTGCTATTGACTTATAGGCTTTAAAAAAGTGCCACTAACTTTTGGTCTTTTGAAAAGGTACCACTGATTTGCAGGCTTCTAAGAGGGTGCCACTGACTTATGGACTATAAGGAGGTGCCCCTAACTT
This sequence comes from Adansonia rubrostipa, assembly GCA_038381775.1. NCBI lineage: Eukaryota > Viridiplantae > Streptophyta > Magnoliopsida > Malvales > Malvaceae > Adansonia > Adansonia rubrostipa. The sequence continues at coordinate 257,602 of JBBYHM010386577.1, read as the reverse complement.
GTGGGCTTTAAAGAGGGTGCCACTAACTTGTGGGCTTTGAAAAAAGTGCCACTAACTCATGGGCTTCGAAAAAGGTGCCATCGACTTATGGGCTTTGAAAAAGTGCCATGACTTATCAGCTTTTGAAAAGGTGCCACTAACTTACAAGCTTTGAAGAGGGTGCCACTGACTTGTGGGCTTTAAAGAAGTGCCACTAACTTATGGGCTATGAAAAGGGTGTAACTCACTTATGGGCTTTGAAAAAGGCACCACTGATTCATGGGCTTTGAAGAGGTGCCACTGACTTTTGGGCTTTGAAAATATGCTACAGACTAGTGGGCTTTTGGAAAGGTGCCACTGACTTATGGGCCTTAAATAGGTGCCACTAACTCATGGGCTTTGAAAACGTGCCACTGACTTATGGGCTTTGAAACGATGCCACTAACTTATGGGCTTTGAAGAGGTTCCACTGAAGGTGCCACTGACTTATGGGCTTTGAAAAGGGTGCCACTAATTTGTGAGCTTTTGGAAAGATGCCACTAACTTGTAGGCTTTGAAAAGGGTGCCATTGACTTGTAGGCTCTAAAAATATGCCATTGACTTATGGGCTTTTAAAAAGGTGCCACTGACTTGTGGGCTTCAAAAAAGGTGCCATTAAGTTATGGGCTTTGAGAAGGTGCCACCAAATTATGGGCTTTCAAGGGGTGCTCCTAACTTGTGGGTTTTTAAAAAGGTGCCACTAACTTGTAGGCTTTTGGTAATGTGCCACTGACTTATGAGCTTTAAAAAGGTGCCACTTATTTGTGAGCTTTTGGAAATGTGCCACTGACTTGTGGGCTTTGAAAAGGGTATCGCTAACTTATGGGCTTTAACAAGGTGCCACTGACTTGTGGGCTTTAAAAAGGGTGGCACTTACTTATGGGCTTTGAAGGGGTGCCACTACTTATAGGCTTTGAAAAGGGTGCCACTAGCTCATGGGCTTTTGGAAAGGTGCCACTTACTTGTGGACTTCGAAAAGGGTGTCATTGACTTGTGGGCATTGAAAATATACCACTAACTTGTGGTCTTTTGAAGAGGGTGCCATTAATTTATGGGCTTTTAAGAGGGCGCCACTAACTTATAAGCTTTAAAGAGGTGCAACTAACTTGTGGGATTCAAAAAGGGTGTACTGACTTGTGGGCTTTGAAATAGGTGCCATTCACTCGTGGGCTTTAAAAATGTGGCACTAACTTATGGGCTTTTAGAAAGGTGCCACCTATTTGTGGGCTTTAAAAAGGGTAACGCTAACTTGTGGGCTTTGAAAAGGTGCTGCTAACTTGTGGGCTTTCAAAAGGGTGCCACTGACTTGTGGGCTTTGAAGGGGTGCCACTACTTGTATGCTTTGAAAAGGGTGCCACCGATTTATGGGCTTTTTGAAAGGTGCCACTAGCTTCTGGGCTTTGAAAAGGGTGCTATTGGCTTGTGGGCTTTGAAAGAGTGCCACAACTTATGGTCTTTTAAAAAGATGCCACTGATTTGTAGGCTTCTAAGAGGGTGCCACTAACTTATGGGCTTTAAAGAGGTGCCACTAATGTATGGGCTTTAAAAAGGGTGCCTCTAACTTATGGGCTTTGAAAAAGGTGCCACTAACTCATGGTTTTTGAAAAGGGTGCCACCGACTTATGGGCTTTTAAGAAGTGCCATGACTTATGGGCTTTTGAAAAGGTGCCACTAACTTGCAGGCTTTAAAGAGGGTGCCTCTGACTTGTGGGCTGTGAAGAAGTGCCACGTACTAGTTAGGCTTTGAACTAAGTGCCACTGACTCGTAGGCATTAAAAAAGGTGCCATTAACTCGTGGGCTTTGAAAAGGGTGCCATTGACTTATGGGCCTTGAAGAGGGTGACACTGACTTATGGGCTTTTGAAAATGTGCCATTGACTTGTGGCTTTGAAAAGGTGCCACTCATTTGTAGGCTTTGAAAATGCGCTTTTGACTTGTGGGCCACTGACTTATAGGCTATGAAAAGGGTGAAACTCACTTGTGGGCTTTAAAAATGGCACCACTAGCTCGTGGGCTTTAAAGAGGTGCCTCTGCTCATGGGCTTTGAAAATATGCCACTGACATATGGGCTTTGAAAAGGTGCCATTGATTTGTAGGATTTTAAGAGGGTGCCACTGACTTGTGGGCTTTGAAGAGGTGCCATTAACTTGTGGGCTTTAAAAAAAGTGCCATTGACTTGTGAGCTTTAAAAAAGGTACCACTGACTTATGGGCTTTCAAAAGTATGCCACTAACTTGTGGGCTTTGAAGAAGTGCCATGAATTGTGGGCTTTTGAAAAGGTGACACTGACTTGCGAGCTTTGAAGAGGGTGCCATTGACTCGAGAGCTTTGAAGAGGGTGCCATTGACTTGCGAGCTTTAAAGAGGTTCCATTGACTTATGGGCTTTCAAGGGGTGCCACTATTTGTGAGCTTTTGTAAAGGTACCACTAACTGTGGGCTTTGAAATGGTGCCACTGACTCTTGGGCTTTAAAAATGTGCCACTGACTTTTGGGCTTCTAAAAATATGCCATTAACTTATGGGTTTTGAAGAAGGTGCCACTGACTTGTAGGCTTTGAAAAGGCACCTCTGACTTATGGGCCACTGACTTATGGGCTATGAAAAGGGTGTAACTCACTTTGTGGGCTTTGAAAAGGGCACCACTGGCTCATGGGCTTTGAAAAGGTGCCACTGACTTTTGGGCTTTGAAAAAGTGCCACTGACTTTTGGGCTTTTGGAAAGGTGCTACTGACTTGTGGGCTTTAAAGAGGTGCCACTAACTCATGGGGTTTGAAAATGTGCCACTGACATATTGGCTTTAAAAAGGTGCCACTAATATATAGGCTTCAAAGAGGGTACCACTAACTAGTGGTCTTTAAAGAGGTGCCACTAACTTCTAGGCTTTAAAAAGGGCACCACTGACTTATGGGCTTTGGAAAATGTGCCACTGACTCGTGGGCTTTGAAAAGGGTGCCACTAACTTGTGGGCTTTGAAGAAGTCCCATGACTTATGGGCTTTTGAAAAGGTGCCACTAACTTATGGGCTTTGAAGAGGGTGTCACTGACTTGTGGGCTTCGAAAAGGTGCCACAGACTTGTAAGCTTTGAAAAAGGTGCCATTAACTTATGGGCTTTGAAAAGGGTGCCATTGACTCGTGGGCTTTGAAAAGGGTGCCACAACTTGTGGGCTTTGAAAAGGGTGCCACTAACTTGTGGGCTTTGAATAGGTTTCATTGACTTTTGGGGTTTGAAGGGGAGCCACTACTTGTGGGCTTTTGGAAAGGTGCTACTAACTATGGTCTTTAAAGAAGTGCCACTGACTCATGGACTTTAAAAAGTTGCCACTTACTTATGGGCTTCTAAAAAATGTGCCATTAACTTATGGGCTTTGAAGTAGGTGCCACTGACTTGTAGGCTTTTTAAAGGCACCTCTGACTTATGGACCACTAACTTATGGGCTATGAAAAGGGTGTAACTTACTTGTGGGCTTTGAAAAGGGCACCACTGACGCATGGGCTTTAAAGAGGTGCCACTGACTTTTGGGCTTTGAAAAGGTGCCACTAACTTGTAGGCTTTAAAAAGGTGCCACCAACTCATGGGCTTTGAGAATATGCCACTAAGTTATGGGCTTTAAAAAGATGCCACTGACTTATGGGCTTTGAAGAGTTGCCACTAACTTATGGGCTTTAAAAATGGTTTCATTGACTTATGGCTTTTGAAAAGGGTGCCAGTGATTTGTGAGCTTTCAGAAAGATGCCACTGACTTGTGGGCTCCAAAAAGGGTGCCACTGACTTATGGGCTTTTAAAATATGGCACTGACTTGTGGGCTTTCGAAAAGGTGACACTAATTTATGGGCTTCAAAAATGCTGCCACTAAGTTATGTGCTTTGAGAAGGTGCCACCGAATTATGGGCTTTGAAGGGGTGGCCCTAACTTGTGGGCTTTTGAAAAGGTGCCACTGACTTGTGAGCTTTGAAAATGGTGCCACTAACTTATGGGCTTTGAAAGGGTGCCACTAACTTATGGGCTTCAAAAAGGGTGCCACTGACTTCTAGGCTTTGAAAAGGGTGCCACTAACTTATGGGTTTTGAAGAGGTGCAACTATCTTATGGGGTTTGAAGAGGTACCATAGAATTATGGGCTTTGAAGAAGTGCCACTAGTTGTGGACTTTTGGAAAGGTGCCACTAGCTTATGAGATTTGAAGATATGCCACTGACTCATATGCTTTTAAAAATGTGCCACTAACTTGTGCGCTTTGAAAAGGGTGCCACTGACTTATGGGCTTTAGAAAAGTGCCACAGACTTGTGGGCTTTGAAGAGGGTGCCATTGATTTGTGGGCTTTGAAAAGGTGCCACTGACTTGTGGGCTTTGAAAAAGGTGTCACTAAGTTATGGGCTTTGAGAAGGTGCCACTAACTTATGGGCTTTGAAGGGGTGCCACTAACTTATTGGCTTTTAAAAAGATGAGACTAACTTATGGGTTCGAAAAGGGTGCCACTGGCTTATGGGCTGTGAAAAGGGTGCCACTGACTTATGGGCTTTGAAAAGTTGCCACTGATTTATGGGCTTTGAAATTTGCCACTGACTTATGGGCTTTGAAGGGGTGCCAATACTTATAGGCATTTAGAAAGGTGCCATTGACTTATATGCTTTAAAGAGGTGCCACTAACTCATGGGCTTTAAAAAGGTGCCACTAACTTGTGGGCTTTTGAAAATGTGCCACTAACTTGTGGACTTTGAAGACGGTATCACTAACTTTTATGCTTTGAAGAGGGTGCCACCGACTTGTGGGCTTTAAAAAGGGTGCCACTGGCTTTTGGGCTTTGAAGAGGTGCCACTAACTTATGGGCTTTGGAGGTGTGCCATTACTTATAGGCTTTTGGAAAGGTGCCACTAACGTATGGGCTTTGAAGATGCCACTTGACTCATGGGCTTTGAAAAGGTGCCACTGAGTTATGGGCTTTGAAAATATGCCACTGACTTACGGGCTTTGAAAAGGTGCTACTGACTTGTGCGCTTTGAAAATGGTGCCATTGATTTATGGGCTTTTGGAAAAATGCCACTAACTTGTGGGCTTAGAAAGGATGCCACTGACTTATGGGTTTTAAGAAGGTGCCACTGACTTGTAGGCTTTGAAGGGGTGCGATTAACTTGTAAGCTTTTGAAAAGGTGCCACTGGCTTGTGGGCTTCGAAAAGGGTGCCACTGACTTATGTGCTTTGAAATAGTGCCACTAACTTGTAGGCTTTGAAAAGAATGCCACTGACTCATGGGCTTCGAAAAAGGTGCCACTGACTCATGGGCTTTAAAAAGGTGCCACAAACTTGTGGGCTTTTGAAAAGGTGCCACTGACTTATAGGCTTGATATGGGTATGATTGGCCTTCGATTGTTTGCAAACAAATTTGTTACCGCTAGCTCCTATGGCCTTAAAAAGGTTTCTTGATAGATGCCTCCTGAATAACACTTGTTTTACAAAGCTTAAAGTTCTTACCAGGGAATCCTTGGAGGTTTGGTGAACCTGGCTTGAAGTAACATTGTAAAAATCATGATGTGTGATGGTAATGTGAATGCATGATGTGGAATGCTATCATGATTGAATGATGTGAAGTCTAATACAGGAGATAGCCATTATTTTTCTTGTACGTCATTCAAACTCTCATAGGGATGGTGGTTCATCTTTATTGCCATTATGGATGGGAATTTCTTAATCCTGTTGGGGATTGTAGGTTGTCCTGGCTCCACTTGGGATACAACAAAAAATCTATTTTCAAAAATGTGGATTATTGCATTTCTTGATTTAAGAGGCTCAATGTTTTCCTGAAAATTGGAAGGCATTGTCAACAATTTGGAGACTATTTGATTAGTTAGGTTGATATCTCTAGTTTCGATAGCGCATTCCAATAAAACGCATGGGTCAATTTTTTTGTTAGCTTAAAATGGTTTTTCTTGAGATACGGCTTGTGACGTCATGCCAAGCAGGTGTTTAGATGCGAAAAGTGCATGATCTTGACGATCAGGGTGTGACAGAGTTCTCTATGATTTTTTTTCCTTTGATGCAATATCCAGATGTCTTGATGCATATTTCAATTGATTATCAAACATTATCAGCTAAATGACAAGTGCAATGTGATTGCATAGGGGTTAAAAGAAACAAGGTAATACTCATTCATGACAACAAAGAGACATCATTCGGTATATCTTTTGACAAACAAGTGATAGGGTGGCCAGAAGGATGATCTTTTGGGTGAAAAATGCCTTTGAAGATCATGACATGAATGTTCTTTAGGTGTTTTCTAGGATCTTTTTGAACAATGAATGTAACTAGTATGAGCTGATCTTTGGAAGATCCCTAGGATTGCTTCACTTTGTTCTGTAAGTGATCTTAGCCTATGCCCCATCAAAATTGATCTTCTCAATTCAACCTTGCGGGTTTTCAACTATAGTCAGGTCGATTGCCTAGATGCCCTTTTTCAGATTATCATCTCGGCCCTTTTTTATTTTCTTCTTTTTTTATTGTTTTTTTGTTTTGTTTTTGTTTTCTCTTTTTTCTTGTTATTTTTTTGTTTTCTTTTTCTTTTAAGGACACTTTTTCAGGTTTTCGCCCTCTACGTGTAATATTTTTTGATAGAATCTGAGTTGACTGGGTTAGGCAAGGCATTGCCATCCATTTCTAACAAGATTAGGGCCCCTTCAAAGAAGGCTTGGTTCATAACATACAGTTTTTCCAATTAGGGATCCACTTGCCCCATGTATCTTTGTGAATTGGGAGGATCTTCTTTAATACCAATTTGCCTGGGTGAAATTGTCATGGGTGCATCTTCTTGTCGTGGGCTTGAATCATCCATCTTTGATACATTTAACCATGGTAGATGGCTTTTATGAGTTTTTCCTCAATGAGGTTAAACTGGTCGTCTCTGTTTTTGGCCCATTCAGCCTCATCAAATTTGGTTTCGATCAAGACTTTGAGAGAAGGGATCTTAACTTCGATGGGCAATGCAGCTTCCCTCCCTTAGACAAAAGAGAATAGGGTAGCGGTCATGGAAGTTCGAGCTGAGGTCTGATAGGCATGAAGTGCAAAGGATAGCTTCTTATGCCAGTCTTTGTAAGTCCGACCATTTTCTCAACTATTCTTTTGATGTTTTTATTGGCTACCTCGACTGCCCCATTCATCTTTAGGCAATAAGGGACAAAATTATGATGCTGGATTTTGAACTGTAAGCAGATCGCTTGCATCATTTTATTGTTTAGATTGCTTGCATTGTCTGTGATGATTTGGTTTAGGAGGCCATAGCTACAGATGATGTCTCGCTTGACAAACCTACAGATAGTTGATCTAGTGACATTAGCATATGAGGTAGCCTTTACCTATTTGGTGAAATAATCGATTGCTACTAAGATAAGGCGATGACCTTTGAAAGCTTTAAGGGTGATCGACTAGATGACATCCATGCCCTACATGGAGAAAGGCCACGGGGCCATCATGATGTGAAGTGGCACTAGCGGGACATTAACCTTGACTTCATAGATTTGACACTTATGGCATTTTTAGGCGTAATTGATGCAGTCTCTCTCGAGGGTCAACCAGTAATAACCCACTCTCATGATTTGCTTGGCCATTTAATGTCCATTAGCATGTGAACCATAAATCCCTTCATGAACTGTTTCTAGGATCCTTTTGCCTTTAGGAGTGTCTATGCATCTGAACAATACTTGATCGTGACTCATTTTGTATAAGATTTTTCCATTGGGAACAAATCCTATAGCCAGCCTTCTAATAGTCCTTTTAGTAGTCTTGGTTGTATGTTTAGGATATTACTAATCCTCGATGTAAGGAAGGATGTCATAATACCATGGTAAGCTATCTTTCTCTTTTTTGATGCTATGATAATGATCTGAAGTTGTACAGATGATCATCTGGATAGGAGCAACGTTCGACTCTTGGTTGACTTTAAACATGGATGACAAAGTAGCCAAAGCATCAGCTATTTGGTTCTCTTCTCTTGGTAAGTGTTGAAAACTGATATCATCAAATTCTTTTTTGAGTTCTGCTATCAGCTTCTTATATAGCATCAACTTTGCATCGTGAGTTTGCCATTCCCCTTTCAATTGGTAGATGACTAGGGCTGAATTGCCGAGCACTTGTAATGTCTTGACATTTCTCTCAATGGCTGGCTGAAGTCCTATGACACAAGCTTCATATTCTTCAATATTATTTGTGCAGTTAAAACTTAACCTTGCTAAGAATAGGTAATGACTCTCATTGGGTGATATCAATATAGCCCCAATTCCATGTCCTAGAGCATTTGATGCTCCATCAAAATACATTGTCCAGGATTAATCTTTGTTGGTGGCATCTTCGTCTTCAGAAATGCACATTAGATCTTCATCTAGGAAGTCAAAATTTAAGGGTTCATAATCATCTGCTGCTCGACTTGCCAAATAGTTAGTTATCACACTCCCCTTGATGGTTTTTTGACTGACAAAGGCAATGTCATATTCAGAAAGTAGGCTTGCCATCTAGCTAGCCTTCTTGGTAGTGAAAAGGCTTCGCATAGATACTTGATAGGATCAAGCCTTGTAATCAACCATGTGGTGTGATATAGCATGTACTGCCTGAGTCTCTTAGCTGTCCACACCAAAGCACAACAACCTTTTTACTGTGGAGTAGTTGCACTTGCATTTCGTGAACTTTTTGTTTAAGTAGTAGATTGCTTATTCTTTCTTTCCTGACTTATCATGCTGACCTATACACAACCCATAGACTTGTCGAAGACTACCAATTAAAAGATTAAAGTTCGATCGAGCACTAGCGATATGAACACTATTGGGCTCAACAGATAATGTTTGACTTTATCAAAGGCTTCTTGACATTCCTCATTCCACTCTCCCGGATTTTGTTTGTGAATAAGTCAAAAAATGGGGTCACATTTATCAGTGAGCTAGGATATAAATCTAGCAATATAGTTCAGTCTCCCCAAAAAGCTTCTCATTTTCTTTTGGGTTTAAGGTAGTGGCGTATCGTGAATGGCTTTGACTTTGTTTGGGTCAACTTTAAACCTTTTTTCACTGATTATAAAGCCTAGAAGCTTGCCCGAAGTGACTCTGAAGGTACAGTTGGCAGGATTCAATTTGAGTTAAAATTTATGTAGCTGTTCAAAAAGTTACTGAAGGTCTGTGACATGCTCATCCTCTTTCGTTGACTTGGCAATCATGTCGTCAACGTAGACATCAATTTCTTTGTGCATCATGTTATGGAACAAGGCTACCATGGCCCGTTGATAGGTTACCCCAGCATTTTTAAGTCCAAAGGGCATGACATTCTAGCCAACTGTCCCCCACATGGTTATGAAAGTTGTTTTCTCCATGTCTTCGAGTGCCATCTTGATCTGGTTATAGCCTAAGAATCCGTCTATGGAGGAGAAAAGAGAATTCTTGGCCGTGTTGTCTACCAGAGTGTCAATGTGGGTTAACGAAAAGTTATCCTTAGGACTAGCTCGAATTAGATCTAGGTAATCAATGCACATTTGTACTTTGCCATCTTTCTTTGGGACTGAGACTATATTAGCAACCTATTCTAGATACTTGGCCACTTTGATAAATCTTGCATCAAATTGTTTCTTGATTTTCTCTTTAATTTTGAGGAGCATTTTCGGCTTCATCCTCCTTAACTTTTCTAGATCAGTTTGCATTAGGGCTTGATGGGAAGCTTGTGTGCCACTATATTAGTGTCTAGTCCCGGCAAGTCTTGATATGACTAAGCGAATACATCTCAATATTCTTGGAGTAATTCTATCAGCTTGGTCTTAGTCGTTGACTTTGTTGAGGTTTCGATTTTAACCTCCTTTCGATCCTCCTAAGTACCCAGATTTATTACTTTTGTTGGGTCTTTATGAAGCATGATCTACTTTTCCTCTTGCTCAGCTAATCATAAAAGGTCTAGTGGTATGGAGCTTTCTTTGAAATCTTCTTCAAGATCAACTTCACTAGCATAAATTTACTGTTTGAAATCAATATTCGAAGACCCATCAGACACATTGATATCACTGTCGTTAGGGCACTTGAAAGGTCAAAGAAATAAACATTTCAAATGGCACACACATAACCCAAGGATTCACATAAGAATAGAGGCAAAAGAGTAATTGAGACAAAAAGATTGAAAAGTGATGTAGGCACATAATATGGACTGATATATGCGAAAGTCATTTTATCGATAATGCTTGATAAAAATGCCCCTTACATAGGACACCTACTTGCCTTTGGGCAAGGGCAGGTAGGTTTTCATTTCTTGACATTACAGGAAAGGGGCAGGAAATGTGCAGGGGCTACTGTCATGACCCCATCATCAAAATCAAGTTTTGGTGGAAGGACACAAATTCTATGGCTCGATATCGATCATGTTTGTAGCTGGCTCAGTGTGGTTGGGTAAAGGATTGGTGGTAACATTTGGTCCCTGGTTCATCCTGAACTATAAGACTTTTGAGTTAATTAGATTTTGCACATTTTGTTTGAAAGATATGTAATTCTCAATGTCATGCCCTGCTACTCTAGCATGGTATTCATAGTGGGAGTTAGGGTTGTACCATTGCGGGTATGGTGGCTTCTTTTCTGGGCTAAAGATTGGGGCCACTAAATGATTTTGGAGCAAGGTTTGGTAGAGCTCCTTATACGTCATAGGGATAGGATCAAAATGTCGTCTTGGTTGATTTGCACCTCAATTGCTCAGTGCATTATTGGTTGTTCGATTGGTGTTTTGGTGGACTTATAGAGGGTAGCTTTATGGTGGGTTTGATTAGATTGCAAATGATCGGTTATAAGTTATGGCATAAATTGGCTAAGAGGATATTGTGATAGGGTGAGAATGTGGTGTGCTTGAGTAGCAAGCGTTGGGTGCTTGACGCTATCTTAACTGAGATGAGCCAGCGTAATTTATGACATTGGCCTCTCCTTCTTTCTTCTTATTAGCAATGAGCTTTTTGCTCGATCTAGATGTTTTCCCGGCTAACATTCTACCACTCTTAATGGCTGCATCAATAATTTCTTGGTGGTATTTCCTATGAGCTTTTCGTAATAAGAAGCACGTAAGGTGTGAATGAAAGTGACTATCATCTTTTTTTCTGTAAGGGGAGGCTATACTAGGGCTGCTTCTTCTCTCCACCTTAGGGCATATTGCCTGAAACTTTTAGTGGATCTCTTCTCGAAATTCATCATGGAAAGTTGATCTGGCACCCAATCTGACACATGCTAGTATTTATTTAGAAAGGCCCTAGCCAAGTCAACCCATGAATGGATTTTCACATTATCTAGCTCGATATACCACCAACCTGCTGCCCCAATGAGGCTATGCTGGAAGTAATGGATGACGAGCTTTTCATCTTTCTCATAGCCAGCCATCTTTCACAAGTACATTCAACATGGACAAAAGGGTTAGTGGTTCCATTAAACTTCTCAAACTCTGGGACTTTGAACTTCAGAGGAATGAAAAGGTTGGACACCAAAGACAATAATTACGCATCAAGAGCTTCAAACTTGTCACTCCCCTTAATAGTTTGGAGGTGTTTTTCCAATAGTTGGAATTTGCTCACTTCTTTCATAGCCAAGGTGGACTTTTAACCTTTTGTTTTCCAAGTGTAGGAGAAAGCCATTATTCTTGTCTAGTTTCCCCTTGGGCAGGTTCTAGATTATTAGTAAGGGGACTTTCAACATTGGAAGGATCATTCCTTTTTTCAGCAGTGCTAGCTTGCCCTTTTTCTTTCATAGAGGTAGTCATTAGTTCCATAAGTTTTCCGATTTGATTTTGCATTTTGTATTGCTAATGAAGCATCTGGTCTTATGATTCCTTAACCATTAGCTCAAGTTGCTCAATACGAGTTTAATTATCACTCTCCATGATTTGCTTATGGCATGTGTTGTAGCGGTGCATGTTGTAAGGTTTTGTGTTCCTGATGGATCTTGAAATCCCTTGCACTTTTATGGCCACATTCCCACATTAGACTTTTATTTAAAAATGTATTTATTGATGAGCATTTAAAATGCAATGATGAGTTAAGGTAATGAATGATTGATGCAAGTGTAATGAAAATGGTGAAATTAAATGTGCATATGCATTAGAGGCAATTGATTCTTGGAACAGCTTCATCAATAACACCATTTATAGAGTCACAAAAGGGAATGACATGATAACATCTTAAAGTATCTAATGTGATTACATTGTGTTATCACACGATTAAGAAAACCCAAAAGTTGTTGCTCACAATCTCCAATAGGTACGATGTCTTGCCTTATCGAGCGAGCTACTTTAATCATGTTGTCTGCCTCTTGTTGAGCCATTTGAACTTGTTCAGTGAAGTGTTGATGCTGCATTTGGTGACTCAGACATGCTTGGTTGATTTTCACTTGCCACTCTAATTCACGTTGCTTGGAAGCCTTCAGTAGTTCATTGATATGACCTTGATGAACCTAGAGAGACTGTTCTAACTCCTGGGTTCTATGAGTAGGGGCTCCATTTTCAACCCTGATGGCTCTCGCATCTCGTATATAGGCCTCGAGTCTTTGATTTCTTTGTTGGTAGGTGAAAGCAAGAGCACATGCCTTCATGAACATTTTTTTGCTAGTTCTGACTTCCTCTTTTTGCTGATTCAGCTCACGATTGAGAGTGTTAACTTTCTCTTCCTATTCAACAAATGTCTTGCCGATATGTTAGGATTTGTTAGCTTTTCGGAGTGTTACATAATCCTTGGTTAGGCTTTTGAGGTCATCTTTAAAGCAATCCCTTTCTTTAATGACTTAATCTATTTCACCGCTCCTAAGATAGGTATCTATCTCTAGCTAGCCCTTTTCCTTCTTAAGTCAAAAGATTTCGGTGGCAAAGGATGCCTTTTCTCACTCAAACTCCCTCCTAAGTAGCTCCATCTCAAAAGGTGGTTCCTCTATTGGGATTTGTAGTATATCGAACTTAGGTGATGGCAATGGATCATTGATACAATGGAGTCTCCATTCTTCATATCCAAGTGTGGTGAGGCTTCCTCTCTAGTATCTCTCCATACAATAGACCTTTTTTCCAGGCTTAGAAAGCTAATTAGACTTTTGCTTTATAATTGGGCTCTTCGTATGTAAAATCCCAATGTCCTAAGTCTTCAAAGAATGAGATGAATTACTAGCACTGGACTTGACGCAATACCAACAGAGGAGCATAACTGGTATTTCCCCATAACCCCAGGAGCGGTACACAAGTGTAGTCTCCATATCTGTACATAATCGACTGAAGGAACACCTATGGGGCTCTCCACATGATTTCTTCCTCCTTGACGTTTTGTAATTCCTCAACCTAATGCTTTTCTATCTTGTCTTGATGACATTCTTCCTTTAATACTGCAGAAAGAGGACTAAACTTGAAGAAGAAATTTCGTTCCGTTCTTTCCTCCCTAATAATGAGATGACCTAGGTGCTATAACTAGAGAAATGGGGCACAACTGATAAACCTTTCTATTCCCGTTCTTTTACAAAAGCTAAAGGCGTAGATGGTTTTGGTGATGATGGTGGAAGTAGAGTTGATGTTGCAACATAGGCAAGAAAAAAATTTATGACTGCCACCTCTACGTAACCCAAAGTCTTCGGGAATATGACTAGCCCATTGATTGCCAGAGTGTAGACATCTTGAGCTTTCTTTTGATCAGAAAGATTTACCATGGCCTCTTTCAAGTTAGCCTAAGAGATGAATTCATTGCTTCCTTTTACTTTGATGTGATTGTTAACCCATGCTTCTGTGGCTCCAAGAATTTGTCTTGACCTTTTCTTGAACGGAGGAGACGTTAGAGCTTTGTAGTAAATCCAGTCTGACTTGGCCTTTTCTATGTTGAGCAGAGCTGTGCACTCATCAATGGTAGAGACTAAATCTTGTTGGTTGAGGGTGAAACATCGATAGGCCAGAATCCAGAATTGTGTCACTACTTGCAACAAGCCATCATCCAACTGAACTCAAAGTAAAAGAGCTATATCCCCGTACTTTCTAGTGAAGGCTTATTTCCCACAGTTATCCCAACTGTCCCAAATGTGCTTTAATTCTCAACAATCAATCTAATGAAAACCAATCTTGACCTCTCCATGTATTTCTAAGATGTAGTCGGGCTTTAGGATGTCCCTGTCTTGACGTTGGCAACCTTCTGACCATGTTCTGACGTCTGCAAAGGATTCGATAATGGAGATAAGTTGTTGCTCCATAAATAATGCCCCTTGTTGAACACCGAACCAGAACAATTGTCCCAAAATGATGATAGTCATGATAGTTATGATGAGATGATGCATGCACGAAAACACAAACAAAAGGAAAACAAATTAGTGCACATAGGAGACAAATGTAAGGAAATAAAGAATCTAAGGACATCGAAATAAAAAATTCATTGCATGTCTAAATCAAGGTGGTGAGATGAGAAACGGGCCACATTTCAAAATGCTAGGATACAATATGCCCTTCATGAGGTGATGTAATATCTTATTTTAATAGAAAAATAACCAACCAATGTAATATTCGTTTATCACCACTAGTGCAAATGCACATTAAACCATGGCTCAGATAGCATAAAGGCTTACAGTGTAAGACATTGTGAATGATGGTTTTTGTTCACCATCACTTATTTATACAAAGGCCAGCTATCGTATGGGTGGCACGATGGCATGCCTTGATAAATGATAAAATGCAGATGCAGATGACAATTGTATACTCATTGTCACCTACATATTATGGTAATTAGGAGTAGAGGTTAGGAATGTTTCCCCAAATGGCCCTATTCTTTGGGTATTCTAGCAGCATTCCGATATGGTTTGACATGGTTTAGCTCGTAGCACTCACTATATTAGGTTTAAGTTGATGCCTAAATAGATATCCAAATTGCTCCTCCATCCACTAAGGACAATTAAGGGATCCTGATCCTAGACCCTACGTAGGTTTGGCAGAACAGGTTCAATCTGTTGGATGTATTTCCCTATGCAAATGCAGAGGGTTACTCATTTGCATAGGGTTACTCACGAGAGACATAGGTAATTTACATTTGGGAAGTTATTGCTATGCCTGTGTAGAGGGTTACTCATGAAGGTGGATAGCTCACTTTCTCCAAATGATTGGGTTATAGTCTCACCATTGAGTTTGGTGGACTCTAATGCACATGCAAGTGTGCGGTGTGTGATAGGGAAACAATCAAACCTTTTTGCTTACTCCCATATTACCATTTTTATTAAACTGATGAATATTCAAAAATAAGATAATCCTAACAATCATGCCAAACAAAAGATTAGTTGACAAAACAAAAAAAAAGGGTCATAGTTAAATGATGACCAAAGATCAAAGGAATCGAGAACCTAGCAAGACATAACTAGTTACCGACCTAACTCTCTATACAATCCCCAGCAAAGTCGCCAAGCTATCGTAACATACCCTTGGGTGGATCCTCGTCGATCTATGGGTGCATTCGACTTAAAATATTTTTTTGACTTGGAAATGTCTTCTTGACCGAGACTTTTCTTTTGCAATGTGATAAGTATGAGAATGTATAGATTCTCGATTTGTGATACAGTGAAGGGGACCATAAGATGAATCGCTCATCTTATTGGTCTCGGATGACTATCACTAAATGGCCAACGCATGGAGTTACCACCGATCATTTCAAACTAGGCATGACTAGATGCCTATTGAAACCTATGTTTTGAGTTACAAAACTTAAAACATTAATCCTATGGTCTACGTAGTACCAAGATTCATCGTTTATGTTCGGGAGTTGGTTACACACGATGAGATATGAACCTCTTCGCAAAGCCCAAAATCGGTACGCTACTATGCCTTGCTTGGTTTTGATTCTTTCGATCTTAACTTATCACTATTTTAATATAGCCCTTTTTAATGCATGAATTTTATAGAAATACAAATCAAGGTTTTGATCAAAAGGTTTAATCTCATATACACCCTGGATAGATGGGGAATATAAAAATTTTCAATAGAAATGACCTCTAGATTTTAATTTGAAAATGGAATGTTCCACTTTGGGCACTAGAGATATACCCAGGTGAAACGTTACTTTTAATTTTATTTGGAATGATTGGAAAATGTGCATGCAAATAATCATCACAAAAAAAATCACGTTAGTAAGCCAACAAATGAAGTAACATAACATAGATCATTCAATGCAATGATAAAAAAAGGGATGGACTATTATAATTTATCTCGCAATTGGCATCGATTATCTGGAATAACTGAATCAACAATTTTCAAGATGCATCTTGGTTTCTTGATTGAGCAAGGTTTGTTTGACACATTCATGGAAGTTCGAGAAAGAGAAAAATTTAATTGTAGTTGAAAGATAGGGTTAGAGTATCCCTTCGGAAAGATGGGGTTGAAGTATCCCCATGCATGACAAATAATTTTGACAAAAGGAGATTTTTAAATATTGACAATTTTGAAAAGCGGGGTTGTAGTTTCCCTTCAAAAGGTCGGGTTTAGAGTATCCTCATGGATGACAAATCATTTTGACAAAGAAAGATTTTTCAATCTTGACAATTTTGAAAAGTGGGGTTGGAGTATCCCCTCGAAAGGTCAGGGTTAGAGTATCCCCAAAAATGACACATCTGACACTCTTTAAAGAAGTCGAGTTGGAAGACTTAAGTTGACAAAACTTTGTGATTAGGAAATATGTGATTGTTTCGACAATTTTTGGCAAAAGAAATTATTATGAATGAGGATGATAAAGATGTAGAAAAGATATATTTGTGCCTTGATATGAGCTTGTGGGAGGTCAAAGCATGTTCTCGAGTCTGATCAGGGTGATACGGAGACATTTGAATATCTCAAGATGAAATTCGGGAAAATAACCTAATTTTGACACTGATCGAGAACAGGGGACAGCATCGCATGATCCCACTTTCTAAATTTATTCTAAATTGGTTTGAAGGCTTTAGAGGGTGGACAAGATACTGTTAGAAGGGTAACTTGACAACAGTTAGTCTAAAAATATTCCCAATATCCCAAAAAGTCACTTTCCTGGGGCATAAATTTTCACGTTTGGATTAATTTTGCTATTGTTAGAGCATACGAGGGAAAAGGTGTGTCAAAATTTGAAAAATCATTCCGGACTCATTTGGCATCCAAAAATTGCAAATAATACCTTTTCAGAAAGGGAATTTCATGAACGTTTTAGGAAAAATGCTAGACGGATTTGGAAAAATTGTTTAGTGGGCCTAACGGGCCCCAACCAGAATGCACTTTGTTCACTCCAAGGATTCTAAACAGTTTAGGTTTGAAAAATCATAACTCTCTCATCCAGCGGATCCGGGAATGAGCAACCCATTTTAAAGATGTTTTGACACACTTTCAGAGAAAAATATTATAAAATTCATGAAAATTCATTTGGGATTTTAAAGTGAATTTTCAATTTATAACAGTGCTACTGCCAGCAGGGGGTAAAGTAAAGCAGAGGATATTTCTTATTTTCTTTATGTTTATGTGTCCAAACTCGAGTCATCGACATTTGAACATCCATGACTGAAGGGAAAGAGTGGCATGAGCATCACGAACTCATTGGGATAGCCCCAGAGTATTTTGGGATGATGAAATAGCCTGTTGATTATACCACTCAAGGTCTCGACTCAAAAACAAGGCATGAACATTTTGGGAACAAATGTAAAGCCATTTTCATTCCAAAATCAAAAGATTTGAGCTCGTTTAACCAAGATTCCATATCTAAAAAACTTAATTTTCCTTAAGATATTCTTGCTAACTTTAAAGAAAATGCTAAGTTCATGCTAATCCTCCTTGGTTAAGGTTAAACAGCTTGGATTGGGGAGGTTTTGAAAATCAGTTTTTGATAGCCATCAAACATGCATTTAGTTAAAGAGAAGGCAAGAAAAGCTTTTTTTTTCAATATTTTCCTTAAAGTTAAAGTTCATCTGTCGAATAAAGCAAACTTGGATTCTTAGAATATTCTTCATTCTTTTCATGGTTAGGCCCTATTGACAAAGATACCTAATTCTTTCCATTATTTACCTTGGAATTAAAGTTCATCTGTGAAATGACACCAACTTAGATTCTCGTAATAATCTCCATTCTTTTTCATGATTAGGCACTATAAACACATTGTTCTTGTTGGGATACGCTATATTGATGCTTGAGTTTGGACAAAAAGGTTTTGTTTTTGCAATTTTTCTTAGTGTCAAAGTTCCTCTATCAAGTAAGACAAACTTAGATTCTCAAAATATTCTCCATTCTTTTCATGATTAGGCACTATAAACATAGTCTCCTTATTGGAATACACTATATTGATGTTTTGGCTTAGCAAGAAAGGTTTTTCTTTCAAAAATTTTCCTAAGAATGAAAGTTCATTCATTGAATAAGGTAAACTTATATTCTCATAATAATCTCTATTCTTTTCATCGTTAAGTTCTTATTAGGATACACAATATTGATGTTTGGTTTGGTAAGAAAAGCTTTTCTTCCCACCATTTTCCTTAGAGTCAAAGTTCACCTATTGAATAAGATAAACTTGGATTCTCATAAGAACCTCTACTCTTTTCATGATTAGGCACTACAAACACATTCTACTCGTAGGGATACATGATATCAATGCTTTGGCTTGGCAAAACAAGCTTTTATTTCTACCATTTTTCTTAAAGTCAAAGTTCATCTGTCAAATAAGAGAAACTTGGATTCTCATAATATTCTCTATTCTTTTCATGGTTAGGCCCTATTGACAAGTTATCCTTAAAGGGATACACAATAATTATGCTTTGGTTTAGTAATAAACGCTTTTCTGTCCACCATTTTTCTTGGAATCAAAGTTTTTCTATCAAATGAGGCAAACTTAGATTCTCGTGATAATCTTCATTCTTTTTCATGATTAGGCACTATAAACACATTATCCTCATTGGAATACGCGATATTAATGCTTGAGTTTAGCAAAAAACTTTTTGTTTCCACCATTTTTCTCTGTTTCAAAGTTCATCTATCGAGTGAGACAAACTTAGGTTCTCAAAATATTCTCTGTTATTTTTATGATTAGGTGCTATAAACATAGTGTCCTTGTTGGGATACACGATATTGTTGCTTCGGCTTAGCAAGAAATGTTTTTTCTTTCCAGAAGTTTCCTTAGAATGAAAGTTCATCCATCGATTGAGACAAACTTGGATTTTCATAATAATCTCAATTCTTTTCATCATTAACACTATAAATAGTTCTCCTTATTGGGATATGCAATATTGACATTTGGTTTCACAAGAAAAGCTTTTTTTTCCATCATTTTCTTTATAGTCAAAGTTAATCTATCAAATGAGACAAAGTTGGATTCTCATAATAATCTCCACTCATTTCATGATTAGGCACTACAAACACATTCTACTCATGGGGATACACGATATTGATGCTTTGGTTTGGCAAGAAACACTTTTCTTTTCGCCCTTTTACTTAGAGTCCAAGTTTATCTGTCAATTGAGACAAACATTATTCTCCTAATATTCTCTATTCTTTTCATGATTAGGCACTATAAACACTATCTACTTGTTGGGATATATGATATTGATGCTTTGGTTTGGCAAAAAAAGCTTTCTTTTCACCATTTTCCTTAGAGTGAAAGTTTACTCGTTAAATGTGACAAACTTGGATTCTGATAATATTATGCATTTTTTTCATGATTTGGCACTGTAAAGACATAATCCTCATTGGGACATAATATTGATGCTTGAATTTGGCAAAATAGCTTTTGTTTCCATCATTTTTCTTAGAGTCAAAGTTCCTCTATCGAGTAAGACAAGCTTAGATTCTCAAAATATTCTCCATTCTTTTCATGATTAGGTGCATAAACATATTCTCCCTATTAGGATGCATGATATTGATGTTTTGACTTAGCAAGAAGAGTTTTTCCTTCGAAAATTTTCCTAAGAATGAAAATTCACTCGTCAAATAAGATAACTTGGATTTTGATAATAATCTCTATTCTTTTCATCATTAAACACTATAAATAGTTTTCCTTATCGAGATACATGCTGTTGATGTTTGGTTTGGTAAGAAAAGCTTTTTTTCCCACCATTTTCCTTAGAGTTAAAGTTCACCTATCGAATGAGAGAAACTTGGATCCTAATAATAATCTCCATTTATTTTATGACTAGGCACTACAAACACATTTTACTCATAGGGATATACAATGTAGATGCTTTGATTTGGCAAGAAAAAGTCTTTTTTTTCCACCATTTTCCTTAAAGTCAAAGTTTGTCCATAAAATAAGACAAATTGGATTCTCATAGTGTTCTCCATTCTTTTTATGGTTAGGCCCTATTGACAAATTGCCTCAAAGGGATCACAATATTGATGCTTTTTGGTTTGGAAATAAATGCTTTTCTTTTTGCCATTTTCATTGGAAACAAAGTTCATTCGTCGAATAAGATGAACTTAGGTTATCATGATAATCTTCATTCTTTTTCAAAATTAGGCATTACAAATAATTCTCTTTATCGAGATACATCATATTGATGCTTTCGTTTGGCAAGAAAAGCTTTTCTTTTCATCATTTTCCTTTAGAGTCGGTTCTTATTTTAAATCTCACAAACTTGGATTCCCATGATATTCTCCATTTTTTTCATGATTACTCACCGTAAAGACATTCTCCATATTGGGAAGCATATTATTAGGCTTTGGTTTGGCAAGTTCTTTTCACCATTTTTCTTAGAGTCAAAGTTCATCATCAAATGAGATGAACTTGGATTTACGTAATATTCTACATTCTTTTCATGATTAGGCACTATAAACACAATTTTCTCATTTGCTAACACGGTATTGATGCTTTGGTTTGACAAGAAAGGCTTTTCTTTCCACCATTTTCTTTAAAGTCAAGGTTCATTCATTGAATAAGACAAACCTAGATTCTCATATTAATTGCCATTGTTTTCATTATTAGGCACAATAAATATTTTTACTTATTTGGATACACGATATTGATGCTTTGGTTTCATCAGAAAATGTTTTCTTTCCACCATTTTTCTTAAAGTCAAAGTTCATGCATTGAATAAGACAAACTTGGATTCTTGTAATACTTTCCATTCTTTTCATGGTTAGGCTCATTGACAAACTCTCTTCATTAGGGTACATAATATTGACGCTTTCCTTTGGGAGGAAAAGCTTTCATTTCCACCATTTTAATTAAAGCCAAAGTTCATTCGTCGAATTAGCCAAACTTGATTCTTGTAATAATATTAATTTTTTTCATTGATTAGCCACTATAAACATAGTTTCCTCATTGGAAGGCACGATATTGATGCTTTGGTTTAGTAGGAAATGTTTTCCACAATTTTCGCTAAGTCAAATTTCATCTGCTGAATGAGAAAAAATTAGATTCTTGTAACAATCTCCATTCTTTTGATGACTAGGCATTATAAATAGTTCTTCTTATCGGGATACACGATATAGGCGCTTTGCTTTGCGAAAAAAAAGCTTTTTCTTCCACCATTTTCCTTAAAGTCAAAGTTCATCCATCGAATGAGATAAACTTGGATTCTAGTAATAATCTATACTTATTTCTAAGAAGTACAATCATGTTCTCCTTATCAGCATACAAATATTGATGCCTTGGTTTTGGCAAGAAAAGCTTTTCTTTGCACCATTTTCCTTAAAGCCAAAGTTTGTCCATCAAAAAAGACGAACTTGGAAACTCATAGCAATTTCCATTCTTTTCATGATTAAACACTACAAAAACATTCTCTTTATCAGGATACATGATGTTGATGCTATGATTTGGTAAGAAATGCTTTTCTTCCTACCATTTTCTTAGTGCCAAAATTCATGTGCCGAATGAGACAAATTGGATTCTCATAATATTCTCCATTCTTTTCAGGATTTACCATTACAAACACATTGTCCTCATTGGGATACATGATATTAGTGCTTTGGTTTGGCAAGAAATGCTTTTCTTTCCATCATTTTCCTTAGCGTCAAAGTTCATCCACTGAATGATACAAACTTGGATTCTCATAATAATCACCATTTTTTTCATGATTAGGCACTATAAACAATTCTCCTTATCCAGATGCACAATACTAATGCTTTGATTTGGTAAGAATGGCTTTTCTTTCCACCATTTTTCTTAGAGTCATAATTCATTTGTCGAATGAGACAAATCTTAATTTTAGTAATAATTTGCACTCTTTCATAATTAGGCACTATAAACATAGTCTCCTCATTGGGATACATGATATTAACATTTTTGTTTTGTAAGAAATGTTTTTCTTTCTGTCATTTTCCTTGGAGTTAAAGTTCATCCTTTGAATAAGATAAAATTGGATTCTTGTAACAATCTACATTTATTTCATGATTAGGCATGATAACAGTTCTACTTATAGGAATACAAGATATTGATGCTTTGGTTTGGCGATAAAAACTTTTTCTTCTACCATTTTCTTTAGAATCCAAGTTCATATGCCAAATAAGACAAACTTGGATTCTCATAACAATCTCCATTTTTTACATGATTAGACACTATAAACATAATCTCCTTATTGGAATACATGATACTGATGCCTTGGTTCGGCAAAAAAGCTTTCACTTTCACCATTTTCCTTAAAGTTAATGTTCATTTGTTAAGGAAGACAAAGATGGATTCTTGAAATATTCTCCATTGTTTTCATGATTAGGCATTATAAACACAACCTCCTCATTGGGATACAAGGCATTGATGCTTTGGTTTGGCAAGAAAAGCTTTTCTTTCCTCCATTTTCCATAAAATCAAAGTTCATCTGTTGAATGAGACAAACTTGGATTCTTATAGTATTCTCCATTTTTTTTCATGACTAGGCACTATAAACACTGTTTCCTCATAGGATACATGATATTGATGTTTCAACTTGGCAAGAAAAGTTTTTTCCCTTATTTTCACTAAAGTTAAAGTTTATCCATTGAATGAGACAAACTCGGATTCTTGTAATATTCCAATCTTTACATGATTAGGCACTATAAACACATTCTCCTTGTTGGAATACATGATATTGGTGATTTGGCTTGGTAAAAAAAGCCTTCATTTCCCCTATTTTCCTTAGAGTTGAAGTCATTTATCGAATGAGATAAACTTGGATTGTTGTAATAATCTCTAATCTTTTCATGATTAGAGCATATAAACAATTCTTCTTACCGGGATACACAATATTGATGCTTTAGTTTGACAAGAAAAGATTTTCTTTCCATAATTTTTCTTAGAATCAAAGTTCATTTGACAAATAAGACCAGCTTGGATTCTTAGAATAATCTTTATTCTTTTTATGATTAGGCACTGCAAGCATATTTTTCTTATCAAGATGCACGATATTGATGCTTTGGTTTAATAAGAATAGCTTTTGTTTCCCTCATTTTCATTAGAGTCAAAGTTTGTTCATCGAATGAGACAAACTTGGATTCTCATAATATTCTCTCTTCTTTTCACGCTTAGCCATTGAAAACATAGTCTCTTCAAATGAGATATATGATATTGATGCTTTGTTTTGGCAGGGAAAGCTTTTCTATCCACAGTTTTCCTTAGAGGCAAAGTTTGTTTGACAAATGAGACAAACTTGGATTCTCATAATAATCTTCATTCTTTTGATGATGGCACCACAATCAAGTTCCTTTTATCGACATATATGATGTTGATGCTTTGGTTTGGTGAGAAAATAGTTTCTTTCCACCATTTCCTTGGAGTCAATGTTTATCCGTCGAATGAGACAAACATGAATTCTCATAATGTTCTCTATTCTTTTCATGATTAGGCACCACAATCACTTTCTCCTTATCAGCATACGTTATATTAATGCTTTAGTTTAGCAAGAAAAGTTTTTCTATCCACTATTCCCCTTAGAGTCAAAGTTTATCCATCAAAACAGACAAACTTGGGCTCTCTTAGTAGGCTCCAGTCTTTCCATGATTAGGCACTACAAAAATGTTCTCCTTATTGGGATACATAATGTTGATCTTATGATTTAGCAAGAAAGCCTTTTTTCCACCATTCTCCTTAGAGACAAAGTTCATTCATCGAGTAAGACAAACTTGGATTCTTGTAATATTCTCCATTCTTTTCATAATTAGGCACTAAAAACACATTCTTCTCATTGGGACATACGATGTTGATGCATTGGCTTGGCAAGAAAAGCTTCTATTTCCATCATTTTCTGTAGAGTCAAAGTTCACTCGTCGAATGAGATAAACTTTGATTCTTATAGTAACACCACTTGTTCAAAGATTAGACAACACAAACACATTTTCATTATCGGGATACAAAATATTGATGCATTGGTTTGGCAAGAAAATCTTTTCCTTCCACCATTTTTCTTAGAGTCAAAGTTGATTCATCAAATGAGACAAACTTGAATTCTCGTTATAATCTCTATTCTTTTCATGATTGGGCACCAGAATAATGTTCTCCTTATCAAGATAGATGATATTGATGCTTTAGTTTGTCAAGAAAAGTTTTTCTTCTGACTATTTTCCCCATGGTCAAAGTTCATCCGTCGATTAAGATAAACATGGATTCTCATAATATTCTCTATTCTTTTCATGATTAGGCACTACAAACATAGTCTGCTCATTGGGATACACGGTATTAATGCTTTTATTTGATGGGAAAGCCTTTTATTTCCATTATTTTCCTTAGAGTCAAAGTTTACCCATTGAATAAGGCAAACTTGGATTCTCGTAATATTCTTTATTCTTTTCATTATTATGCACTATAAACATAATCTCTTCTATTAACTTTGAATTCGGTTTTGATATAACAAACAACTTAAGCTAAATTAATTTATACTCAACTTGGCATTTGTGTTAAAATTGAAAAACATTTTGAAAAGTACTAATTTTGTATTTTATCAAAAATATATGTTCCAAAATGTATATTTATACTTAGAATATTTTTGAGATATGTTTAAGTTAATATCAAGTTAAGAAAAATCGTTTTACAAAGGATTTTTAAGGTATGTATTGACATAAAGAACAAATGTATCGATATAAAGAACAAATGTATCGATATTATGCTTAAAACCCTTAAATGTATCAATATAAGTGTCTGTATCGTTACAGCCTACTTGCTATCGATACTCACCCTATGTGATCAATACAAGGCTTGGCAATAACTAAGGTTTGGTTGAAACCCTCAAATGTATCGATACAAGTGTGTCTATATCGATATAGCCTGCTTGGTATCGATACTCACCCCATGTGTATCGATACAAGGCTTGGCAGTAACCAAGTTTTGGCTAAAACCCTCAAATGTATTGATACAACTTGCTTCTTATCAATACTCAGTTCCCTATATCGATACAACAAGCTATATCGATCATTTTTTTATTCCTATATTGATACTATTGGTATTGTATCGATACTATAGCATGGGTCTGAAAGGAAACAAGCATTTATGAAGGCTACAATGGCTCTCCAACCACCACATTAAATGCCCAATGTTTATGAATCAATTTCAAGCTATAAATAGAGGTTCCCAATAGCTGAAAAAGTAGATAGACAAAAATCATTGAAGTATTCAACAATAAAAGCACAAAGATCATTAAAATTCTTCTTTTTTTACTTGCATTAAATTTATACTCTTCCAAGTCTATTTGTATCTCATTCAGCTGGTACTTAAATTTTAGCAAACATCTACCTACTAGAGGTTCAATCTGTTTACAAAATACTTCATTCAAATCACAAAAGGGTTTATGTAAAAGTTAGTGAAAATATTTGAGAATTTGGGGTAGAGTTCTCAAAAGGATTGAAAGGTTCTACTAAGCCTTAAAAGATAGTGGTGTAAGGTTATACCTTAGCCTTAAAGGTAACAATTTGTTTAGTGAATTATGGAATCAACTTGGTAAGAAAATACCAAGAAGAGAGGATGTAGGTGCCAAGTTCAAGGACCGAACCTCTATACATTGAGTGTTTGTTTTTTTTTTTTTTTACTTTTAACTTGTTTTTATTTTTAGTTTACTTCAAACTTATCAAGTTTTTATAAAGACCAATTCACCCCCTCTTAGTTCAATCCTTCCCTTGAGCTAACAATTGGCATCAAAGCTTTAGTCTTTATTATAGGTCTCACAACCTTGAGAAAAGATCCTTGATAACGCAAAACAGAGAATGCAAATATGGTGCTTAAAGCCTCAATAAGCCCACAAGAGTTGAAAGCCAAGATAAAGTTTGTCTTATGGAATTTAAGACAAATGTAAATGCTATAGAACTTGATGAACATTCCATCATGAAACCTTCACTTTTCAATGATGACAATTACTCATATTGGAAGGCAAGGATGAGGCTCCTTATGCAAGCAAATAACTATGAAGTATAGAAGATCATCATCAATGGACCACTTATCCCTAAGAAGAGATTGGAGATTGTCTTGTGCTAGAGGAAGGAAAAGAATGGGATGAATAAGACACTAAAATGGCAAAATTAAATGCCAAGGCCATGCACACATTATTTTGTGCTCCTGGTCCAAGTGAGTGCAATAGAGTCTCACTATGTGATAATGCCAAGCAAGTTTGGGACAAGTTAGCAACCATACATGAAGGAACAAATCAAGTCAAGGAATCCAAAATAAGCATGCTTACACTTGACTATGAATTGTTCAAGATGAAGGTGGATGAAACCATTAAAGAAATGTCGGATAGGTTTACAAACATAATCAACGAGTTAAAAGCACTCAGAAAGACCTATCCAAATAAAGAGATTGTGAAAAAGCTACTCAATAGTCTTTCCAAGTCTTGGGAAGCAAAAGTGACAACAATTGAAGAATCCAAAGATCCTAATACACTCTCCTTGGATGAACTCATAGGTTTTCTTCTAATCTATGAGATGAAGATCAAGCATGGAAAAGAGCCGCCAAAGAAGGCAAATGCTGCCTTTAAAACAACTACTGCTAGTGATGATGATGATGATGAAGAGGTTGAGGAAGATGAAGAAATGGCCATGTTCACAAAAATATTCAACAAATTCATGAGAATAAACAAAGCAAGAAGACCTCCTAGAAAAGAAATGATGAAAGGAGACTCAAATGAGAAAGAGAAAAAATAAATCATTTGCTAT
Organism: Adansonia rubrostipa; assembly: GCA_038381775.1. Taxonomy (NCBI): domain Eukaryota; kingdom Viridiplantae; phylum Streptophyta; class Magnoliopsida; order Malvales; family Malvaceae; genus Adansonia; species Adansonia rubrostipa. Next base: position 230,555 of record JBBYHM010386577.1, on the reverse strand, counting down.
GAGTGCAAGAAGTTGGGACATATTAAATTTGAATGTCCAATGTGGAAGAAATCAAAGCCAAAAAAGAAAAAGAAGAATTTCTTAAAAACTATTTCTTATAAAGGAAAGCTTATTAGGAGAGTATGGGTCTCTAAAGGTCAAGATGAAGCTAACAATTTAAAATGGATTCCAAAAGGCATAAAAATTGTGAACACTAATACTCAAGGACCCAAGAAAATTTAGGTACCTGAAAAGAAAACATGAGTTTGTTGTTGTATGAGAAAGAGCATTGCTTTAAGGCAAATTCAACAAAGGAGAATTCTTGGTACCTTGATAGTGGATGCTCAAGACACATGAACGGTGACAAAAATCAATTCATGGAGCTAAGGCCCAAAGATGAAGGAAGTGTTACCTTTGGTGATAACTCAAAAGGACAAATTAAAGGAATTGGAACCATAGGTAACAACTCTTAATCCAACATTGAAAATATTCTATTTGTCAAAGGTCTTAAATATAATCTCCTTAGTATTAGTCAATTGTGTGATAAAGGCATGAAAGTTATTTTTGAATTAATGAATTGTCAAGTCATTGATGTTAAGACAAATAAAATTGTTTTTGTAGGACATAGAGAAGGAAATGTTTATGTTAGGCATCTAGATGACTTATCTTCTCAAAATGTTTGTTTCATTGCTAATAATGATGACTTGCCTTGGTTGTGGCATAGAAGATTAGGACATGCTAGTATGAATGTAATTTCCAAACTATCTAGAAAAGACCTTGTTGTTGGATTGCCAAAAATGAAATTTGATAATGATAGAATATGTGATGCATGTGTTCAAGGGAAACATAGAAGAGCTTCATTCGAACCAATTAATATTGTTTCAACTACTTATTCATATTGATCTTTTTGGTCCTACTAGGACATTAAGCTTAGGAGGTAAATAATACGGATTTGTTATTGTAGATGATTACTCTAGGTTTAGTTGGGTTCTCTTCTTAAGCTCTAAAGATGAAGCCTTAGAAAAATTCATTACTTTTTGCAAAATTATCCAAAATGAAAAAGGTTATTCTATTTTAATTGTAAGAAGTGATCATGGAAAAGAATTTGAAAATCTTGGTTTTGATAAATTTTGTAATGAAAATGATATTAGCCATAATTTCTTGGCACCTAGAACTCCTCAGTAAAACGAAATTGTTGAAAGAAAAAGTAGAACCTTGGAAAAAATGGCTAAAACCATGATTTGTGAAAATAATTTACTAAGATATTTTTGGGCGAAAGCCATTAACACTTTTTGCTACATTATAAATAGAGCTATGGTTAGGCCAATCCTAAAGAAAACTCCATATGAACTTTTTAAATGAAGAAAACCTAACATTAGGTATTTTCATCCCTTCAGATGCAAATGTTTTATACTAAATAATGGAAAGGATAATCTTGGTAAATTTGATGCAAAAGTAATGAAGGAATTTTTCTTGGTTATTCAACAAATTCCAAAGCTTATAGAGTGTTTAATAGGAGAACTTTGGTTGTTGAAGAGTCAATACATGTTATATTTGATAAAGCTAACTTAACCTTGAGAAAGGTGTCTCTTAATAATGATGATGTAGAGATTTACCAAGAACAAGCATCACATAAGGAGCAAGGACAAGCAATGCAAAATCAAGAAGCTCCAAAAGAGGAAGAACTACATGAGCCAACGCACGGAAAGGGAAAGAAATCATCCTAGAGAGTTGACTTATGTCAAAGAAGGTGAGATAATTAGTGATCCTAAGCAAGGGGTAAGAACTAGATCATCTCTTAGAAATACATGCAACTATGTAGCTTTTCTTTCATAAATTGAACCAAGAATTTAAATAAGGCTCTAAAAGATGATAGTTGGATCATGGCTATGCAAGAGGAGTTAAACCAATCTGAAAGGAGCAAAGTTTGGAATTTAGTGGAGAAACCTAGTAATTATCCCATCATAGGTACTAAATGGGTTTTTAGGAACAAACTTGATGAGAATGGAATAATAGTTAGAAATAAGGCTATATTAGTAGCTAAAGGATATAGTCAAGAAGAAAGAATTGATTATGATGAAACTTATACCCTCATAGCTAGACTAGAAGCCATTATAAAACTTATAGCCTTTGCATGCTTTAACAATTTCAAGTTGTATCAAATGGATGTCAAAAGTGCCTTTTTAAATGGTTCATTAATGAGGAAGTTTATGTTGGGCAACCTCTCGATTTTGAAAATCATCATTTTCTTGATCATGTCTTTAAACTTTCAAAAACTTTGTATGGACTAAAGCAAGCACCTAGGGTATGGTTTAGAGGTTCTCAAAATTTCTAATTAAAAAAGGTTTTAATAGAGGCAATGTTGATAAAACTCTTTTTATAAAGGTAAAAAACAAAGACATTTTAGTGATTCAAGTTTATGTTGATGACATTATTTTGGTGCTACTAATGAATCTCTTTGTCAAGAATTTTCTAAGTTAATGCAAGGTGAGTTCAAGATGAGCATGATAAGAGAATTAACATTCTTCTTGAGACTATAAATTAAACAAACAACAGATGGCATCTTCATCAATCAAGCAAAGTACACCTAGGAATTCTTCAAGAGGTTCAAAATGGATGAAGCAAAGCCTTGTTCCACACCTATGAGTACTTCAACAAAACTTGAAAAGGATGAAGGAGGTAAAATTGTTGACTCCAAACTTTATAGGTCTATGATAGGTTTATTGCTATATCTTACTAGAAGTAGACTCGACATAATATTTAGTGTATGCCTATGTGCTAGATACCAATCATCACTGAGGGAGTCACATCTAGTTGCCATGAAAATTATCTTTCGATACCTTAGAAACACTCCCAGTCTAGGCTTATGGTATCCGAAACAATCATCTCTTGTCTTACATGCTTATTCGAATGTGAATTTTGGTAGATGCAAAATTGATAGGAAAAGCACTTCTGGTACTTGTCAATATCTTGGAAATATGCTCATATCATGGTTGTCCAAAGAAACAAAGTAGTGTTGCTTTATCCATAAATGAAGCAGAATACATATTAGCGGAAAGTTTTTATGCCCAAATTTTATGGATAAAACAACAAATAAAGGATTTTGGCATTACCATGGATCATATTCCAATTAAATGTGACAATACTAGTGCCATTTGTCTCACCAAAAATCTAATTCAACATTCAAGAACCAAGCACATAGAAATTAGACATCTCTTCATTAGAGATCATATGCAAAAAGGTGATTAGTGCTTGAATTCATTGATACCTTGCATCAACTAGCTAATATTTTCATTAAACCACTTGACAAGGATAGCTTTTGCACAATTAGAGGAGCAATTGGATTAGTGAATGCACTCTAAATTAATAATTTGATAAAATTTAATACCTCACCTCAATATTATTTGCATCATGCTTAGTTTGAAAAGCTAGCTTAGCATACCAACTTGTTTAATGCTATGCACTTGTATGAATTTTTGAATAATCTTGTTATCTCTTGATTAAATTTTGAATTGTCCATGCTAAATGACTTTGATGTGAAAATTTTGGTTCAAGTTGAATTTTCAAATGTTTTTCAAAGGACAATTAGGTAAAAAAATATGCCTAATTTGATGCCATCTTAATGGAAATGACCTAATACTAGGCCATACATATCGATACCTGCACATTCTTCTTCCCTGTATCAAGACCATTTTCCATTGTATTATACAAACCCAGACTTGTTTTTTGTATCGATACCTGACTCCAAGTATCGATACACTGTATCGATACTCCCAAGCCTGTATCGATATACAGATCAATTTGTTCGAAGTCTCGAGACCCAATTCTTTGTATCAATACTGCCTCTTCTGTATCGACACTCACTGTTAATTTAAGACTCCTCGAACCTGGAAGTCTCATTGTTTCGAGCACTATTCCTCCTCATCCCTAGCATCCTCTCCCTAACTCAACCTTCAATCATCAAAAATCAATTGCGCACACTTTTCTCACATCTTTGATCCATAAACCAATTAACTTCATCACATTTCACTAAACCCATTTGAAAATCAACCAATTATCATCACATTTCACTAAAATTTTGAAACCCTCCCTTACCTTAAGCCTCACCATTTTTCTTTCAAATTCCATTAACTTTGTTTAAATTTTTTCATAAATTTTGACTTTTCTTCATTCCAAGTCTTTCTCTACTCCGTTGTTGCGATTGGTTGTGGATCTACTCCCCACACTACACCAAATTACTGCCAAAACTTACCGCCCACCATGTGCTCGACCATTTTCCCCAACTAGCTTATCCTTAGTTCTTTACCCATTCAACCTACTTGACCTGTTCTATGACCACAATCGACAAACCTCATTGAAACACAATCTTGTCTTAACTGAAACCCATTTAATCACATCACACACTTCACCAACTTTGATTCGCTCTTCCATTTGTCCGAATCATCATCTAATTCTACTATGCCACCACCTGGTTGACAAAAGTCCTTAACCACCTTTAAACAGTACCATGGCTCTAAAAACCAAACAAACTGCCTGTCATCAAGGACCTGTCACTTATGCTTCCACCTCTACTACTCATCAACCACCTTCGACCCAAACACAATCATTCTTCAACCTATGTATTTGTGATGCATGAGCTCATGAGTGGTTCACCACCATCTATGCCCATATGCCTATCTAATAATGTCGAGTCATCAACTTCCCTTTTCTTTAATCCATTAGTTATCTCTACCTTTAGATTTTTGAAACCTTCGAATGGATCAAATTTTTTTTCTAAATGTTTCAGTTCATGAAAATCTTGTCCGTGCATTCTTTAGCAATGCCTCCCTTATTATTGATGATCACGATCATGTTATTGCTATTCGGTTTTATCTTTTGGGATAGGATCCCATCGTCAACCTAGTTTCTCTCATGTCTACCTTTAGTTTCCTGAATGAAGGCATAATCCATGAAGGTTTGGCTCTTGTCACCTTAGGCATGTCGAACAATAAAGCTACACGCTTTTCTTCTGTTGAGCGCTTACTCTACCTCATCATCTTACATGCGTTCCATCCATATAGCACCAAACATACCTTGATTAGCGACGTGAACTATTAATGGCTTCATATGATTCAAACCAAGAGTCATCCAAACTTAGCCTATTTCATCTTCACAGACTTTGTTCTTTGCGTTTTTGGTTATCATAGCCTCCTCTATGGCATGGCCTTGAGTTACTACTTTGACACCCAAGGTCTTGATCTTTCATGCAACCCTGTGATTATGGTAACCATTTACCATTACATAGGTTGTAAATCCATGGGGCTCGCTAGGTATGGAATTCAAGAAGTTGACTTCATTCTTAAGGTTTGTCGACAACTACACTTAAGTAACCAGATGTTCCCACTCCTGATGATCATGATGATGATACAGAGCATGATGAGCCTTCTCTACCTCTGACTCCTGCTACCTCATCATCCATGCCCTTGGACATTCACACTATGTACATTTTTATCATGGGTCATCTTGATACATGGGAAAGATGATTCGATTATCACTTTGACACTATCGATGCTCACGTTTCTGCTCTGAGACATTGTCACTAGGCTTTGATGGAGCAATTTCATGCTTTTTTGGTTGTTTTTCCTTATGCCCCTCCACCTACTTCTTTGCCTGCTGAGGACCCTTTGACCAATGATGCTTAGTCCAATTAGACTCTTTTTAGGATATCTCTTATGTTTTTAGGACATTATGATTCTCAAACTCTTATGCATTCCTTTGAACATATTTTCATAATTAAACACTAAAAACATGTTCTCCTCATTGGAACATAGGATGTTGATGCATTGGCTTGGCAAGAAAAGATTTTGTTTCCATTATTTTCATTAGAGTCAATGTTTACCCATTGAATGAGACAAAACTTTGATTCTCATAGTAATCACCATTTGTTAAAAGATTAGATAGCGCAAACACATTCTCCTTATCGAGATATAAAATATTGATGCATTGGTTTGGCAAGAAAATATTTTCCTTCCACCATTTTTCTTAGAGTCAATGTTTATTCATCAAATGAGACAAACTTGAATTCTCGTTATAATCTCCATTCTTTTCATGTTTGGGCACTACAACAATGTTCTCCTTATCAGGATACATGATATTGATGCTTTGGTTTGGCAAGAAAAGCTTTTCTTCCCACTATTTTCCCTATGGTCAAAGTTTATCCGTCGAATAAGACAAACGTGGATTCTCACAATATTTTCCATTCACTTCATGATTAGGCACTACAAACATAGTCTGCTCGTTGGGATATATGATACTGATGCTTTTGTTTGGCAACAAAGCCTTTTTTTCCACTATTTTCCTTAGAGTCAAAGTTCATCCATTGAATGAGGCAAACTTGGATTCTCAAAATATTCTATCTTCTTTTCATTATTACGCACTATAAACACAATCCCTTCTGTTAACTTTGAATTTGGTTTTGATATAGCAAACAAATTAAGCTAAATTAATTTATACTCAACTTGGTATTTGCATTAAAATTAAAAAAACATTTTGAAAAGTGCTAAGTTTATATTTTATCAAAAATATAGTTCCAAAATGTATACTTATACTCAGAATATTTTTTAGATATGTTTAAGTTAATATCAAGTCAAGAAAAATCATTTTCCAAAAGATTTTTAAGGTATGCAACTATACAATGAACAAATGTATCAATACTATGCTTAAAACCCTCAAATGTATCGATACAAATGTGTTTGTGTCAATACAGCCTGCTTGATATTGATACTCACCCCATGTGTATCGATACAAGGCTTGGTAGTAATTAAAGTTTGGCTGAAATCCTTAAATGCAGTAATGCAAGTGTGTCTATACTAATACAGCTTGTGTGGTATCGATACTCATCCCATGTGTATTGATACAAGGCTTAGCAGTAACTGAGGTTTAGCTGAAAACCTCAAATGTATCAATACAAGCGTGTCTGTATCGATACAGCTTTCTTGGTATCATACTCAGTTCCTCGTATCGATACAACAAGCTGTAACAGTTACTTTTTTTATTCCTGTATCGATAGTATAGCGTGGGTTTAAACAAAAACAAGTATTTAAGAAGGCTACAACGGCTCTCCAACCACCAAATTAAATGCCTAACATTTATAAATCAATTTCAAGCTATAAATAGAGGTTTCCAACTGCTGAAGAAGTAGAGATACAAAATTATTAATACATTTAACAACAAAAGCTTAAAGATCTTTAAAATTCTTCATTTTTTACTTGCATTAACTTTATACTCTTCCAAGTCTATTTGTATCTCATTCATCTTGTACATAAATTCTAGCAAACATCTATCTGCTAGAGGTTTAATCTGTTTGTAAAATACTTTATTCAAATCACAAAAGGGGTTATGTGAAAGTGAGTGAAAATATTTGAGAATTTGGGGTAGAATTCTCAAAGGGATTGAAAGGTTCTATCTAAGCCTTAAAAGATAGTGGTGTAAGGTTATACCTTAGCCTTAGAGGTAACAATTTGTTTAGTGAATTATGGAATCATCTTGGTAAGAAAATACTAAGAAGAGAGGACGTAGGTGCCAAGTTTAAGGACTGAACCTTTATACATTGAGTGTTTGTTTTTCTTACCTTCAACCCATTTTTATTTTCAGTTTACTTCAAATTTATCAAGTTTCTGTAAGAACCAATTCACCCCCTCTTGGTTCAATCCTTTCCTTGAGCTAATATCTTCAATGTCGTATAAGAAGTTAACACTTTGTTTGGCAACAAAAGCTTTTGTTTCTATTATTTTCATCAATGTCAAAGTTCATCCATCAAATAAGACAGACTTTGATTCTTATAGTAATCACCATTCATTTAATGATTGGGCAGTACAGGTGCATTCACCTTATTGGGATATACGATATTGATGCTTTGGTCTAACAAGAAAATCTTTTGTTCCACTATTTTCCCTATAGTTAAATTTAATCTATCAAATGAGACAAACTTGGATTCTCATAATAATCTCCATTCTCTTCATGATTAGGCATTACAAACACAATTTACTTCTTAGGATACATGATTAAGCTTTTTGTTTCGAAAAAAAAAAGCTTTTTGTTTCAATAATTTTCTTTATAGTCAAAGTTTGTTTGTTAAATGAGACAAAATAGGATTCTTGTAATAATATCCAATCTTTTCATGATTAGGCACTATAAATAATTCCCTTCATCGAGATAAATGATATTGATGCTTTGGGTTGGCAAGAAAATCTTTTCTTTTCACCATTTTTCTTAGAGTCAAAGATTATCTGTTAAATGAAACAAACTTGGATTCTCATTATAATCTCATTTCTTTTCTTCATTAGGCGCTACAAAAACATTCTCTTTATAATATAGGATATTGATGCTTTTGTTTGGCAAAAAAAGCTTTTCATCCCACCATTTTCCCTAATGTCAATGTTAATTCATCGAATAAGACAAAAATGGATTTTGGTAATATTCTCCATTCTTTTTCATGATTAGGCACTGCAAACATAGTTTGCTTATTAGGATATATGATATTGATGCTTTTGCTTTGTAGGAAAATCTTTTCTTTCCACCAATTTCCTTAGAGTTAAAGATCATTTGATAAATAAGGCAAACTTGGATTCTCATAATATCCTTTATTCTTTTCATGATTACGCACTATAAACACAATCTCTTCATTGGGATAGAGGAAGTTAATACTTTGGTTTGGCAAGAAAAGCTTTTGTTTCCATCATTTTCCTTATAGTCAAAGTTCATTCGTCGAATAAGACAAACTTTGACTCTTATAGTAATCACCATTTGTTTAATGATTAGGCAGTACAAGCACATTCATCTTATCCAAATACGTGATATTGATGTTTTGGTTTTGCAACAAAGTCTTTTCTTTCCACCATTTTCTTTAGAGTTAAACTTTATCCATCAAATGAAACAAACTTGGATTCTCATTATAATCTCTATTCTTTTCATGATTAGGCACCACAAAAACATTCTCCTTACTAGGATACATGATAATGTTTTTGTTTGGCAATAAAAGCTTTTTTCCTTGTCATTTTCCCTATAGTCGAAGTTCGTCTGTTGAATAAGATAAATATGGATTCCCGTAATATTCTCTATTCTCTTCAAGATTAGGCACTATAAACATAGCTTTTCTTTCCACCATTTTTCATAGAGTCAAGGTTCCTCCATCGAATAAGATGAACTTGGATTCCCGTAATAATAACCATTCATTTCATGAATAGGCAGTATAAACACATTCTCTCATTATCAAGATAGACGATATTAATGCTTTGGCTTGGTAAGAAAAGCTTTTCTTCCCACCATTTTGCTTAGAGTCAAAGCTCATTCATTGTAGAATGAGAAGAAATTGGATTCTTCTAATAATTTTTTTTTGTGATTAGGCACTATAAACATGTTTTACTTCTTAGGATAATGATATTGACGCTTTGGTTTCATAAGAAAAGCTTTTGCTTCCACCATTTTCTTTATAGTCAAAGTTCATTTATCAAATAAGACAAACTAGGATTCTTGTAATAATCTCCATTCTTTTCATGACTAGGCATTATAAATAATTCTCTTCATCAAGATATAGAGTATTGATGTTTTGGTTTGGTAAGAAAAGCTTTTCTTTCCGCCATTTTCCTTAAAGTCAAAATTTGTTCATCAAACGAGACAAACCTGGATTCTTATAATATTTTGCACTCTTTTCATGGCTAGGCACTATAAACAAATTCTCCTTATTGGGATACATGATGTTGATGCTTTGGTTTGGCAAGAAAAGCTTTTGTTTCCATAATTTTCTTTAGAATCAAAGATCGCTCATTGAATGACACAAACTAGGATTCTTCTAATAATCTCCATTCTTTTCATGATTAGGCACTGTAAATAATTCCCTTTATTGAGATACACAATATTGGTGCTTTGGTTTTGCAAGAAAAACTTTTTTTTCCACGGTTTTTGTTAGAGTCAAAATTCATCTATTAAATGAGACAAGCTTAGATTCCCATAATAATTTTTGCTCTTTTCTTGATTAGGACTAAAAACGCGTTATAGTCATCAGGATGCAGGACATTGAGGCTTTGGTTAGCCAAGAAAACTTTTATTTCCACCATTTTACTTAAAGTCAAAGTTCACCCATTGAATGAGACAAATTGAAATTCTCATAATAGTTTCCACTTTTTTCATGATTAGGCACTAGAAACACATCTACTTGTCAGGATACATGATATTGGTGCTTTGGCCTAGAAACAAAAGCTTTTATTTCAACCATTTTCCTTAGAGTCAATGTTTGTTTATCGAATCAAGCAAACATGGATTCTTGTAATAATCTTTATTCTTTTCATGATTAGGCATGGCAAACATGTTCTTCTTATTAGGATATACAAAATTAAGCTTTGGTTTAGCAAGAAAAGCTTTTCTTCCCACCATTTTCCTTAGAGTTAAAGTTCATGCATGGAATAAAAAAACTTGGATTCTCATAATATTCTCTATTTTTTTCAAGATTAGACATTATAAACGCATTCTCTTCATTGGGTACATGATATTGATGCTTTGGTTTAGCAATAAAAGCTTTTCTTTCCACCATTTTCCTTAGAGTTAAAGTTTATTTGTCAAGTAAGGCAAAGTCAGAGTCTCAAAACATTCTCTATTCCTTCATGATTAGGCATTATAAACACAGTCTTTTCACTAGGATATACATGCCGATGCTCAGTTTGGAAAAAAGGTTTTTTTTCCTCTATTTTCCTGAGAATCGAAGTACATTCGTCGAGTGAAGCAAACACGGATTCCCATGATAATCTTTATTCTTTTCATGATTACACAACATAAGTAGTTTTCCTTATCGATATACACGATATCGATTCCTTGGTTTGGCAAGAAAAGTTTTTATTTCTACCATTTTCATTAGAGTCAAAGTTTATCCATCGAATGAGACAAACTGGGAGTCTCATAATAATCTTTACTCTTGTCATGATTAGGCAGTACGAACACCTTCTTTTCATTAGGATACACAATATTGAATCTTTGGTTTGGCATGAAAAGCTTTTCTTTCCACCATTTTCCTTAGAGTTAAAGTTCATCCATTGAGTCAAACAAACTAGGATTCTCGTATGAAATTAATGCTTTATTTTGGTAAGAAAAGCTTTTCTTTGTACCATTTTCCTTAGAGTAAAAGTCCATCCATCGAATGAGTTAAACTTGAATTTTCATAATATTCTCCATTTTTTTCATCATTAGGCACTATAAACATGTTCTCCTTATTGGGGCACACGATATTGATGATTTGGTTTGGCAAAAAAGCTTTTTTTTCTTTATTTTCCTTAGAACCAAAGTTCATATATCGAATTAAACAAACTTGGATTGTTATAATAATCTCTATTCTTTTCATGGTTAGGCACTATAAAGAGTTCTCCTTATGGGGATACATGATATTAAAGCTTTGGTTTAGCAAGCGAAGCTTTTATTTCCACTATTTTCCTTAGAGTCAAAGTTCATCTGTCAAATGAGACAAACTTGGATTCTTGTAATATTCTCCATTATTTTCATGATTAGGCACTACAAACATAGTCTTCTCTTTAGGATAAACGACATTAATGCCTGTGCTTGGCAAGAAAAGCTTTTCTTTCCACCTTTTTTCTTTAAGTTAAAGTTTATCCGTTGAATGAGGCAAACTTGGATTCTAGTAGTATTCTCCGTTCCTTTCATAATTAGGCACTATAAACATATTCTCCTTAATGGGATAGATGGGGTATTGATGGTTTGGTTTGACATAAAAAGCTTATATTTCTATCATTTTTATTAGAGTCAAAATGCATCCATAGAGGGACACAAACTTTGATTCTCAATATATTCTCCATTATTTTCATGATTAGGCACATAGACATAGTTTTCTCATTAGGTTACACGACATTGATGCTTTGGTTTGGTACGAAACATTTTTTCTACCGTTTTCTTGGAATCAAAGTTTGTCCATTGATTGAGACAAAGTTGGATTCTTATAACAATGTCCATTTTCTCCAAATTATGCATAATAAAGTGTTCTCTTTATTGGGATACAAAATATTCATGCTTTGGTTTGGCAAGAAAAGCCTTTCTTTCTACCATTTTCTTTAGAGTTAAAGTTCATTTGTCAAATAAGACAAACCTGGATTCTCGTAATAATAACCATTCATTTCATGACCAGGTAGTACAAACATATTCTTTCCTTATTAGGATAGATAATATTGATTCTTTTGTTTGGCAAGACAAGCTTTTCTTCCCACCATTTTCCTTGTAGTCAAGTTCATCCTTTGCATGAGACAGACTTGGATTCTCATAATAATCTCAATTCTTTTCATGATTAGGCACTACAAACAAATTCTCCTTCTCAGGATACACGATATTTGTGATTTGGTTTGGCAAGAAAAGTTTTTTTTCCATAGCTTTCCATAAAGTCAAAGTTCATCCATTGAATGAGACAAATTTAGATTGTTGTAATAATAACCATTCATTTTATGATTAGGTAGTACAAATACATGCTCTACTTACCAGGATAGACAAGATTGATGCTTTGGTTTGTTAAGAAAAGCTTTTCCTCCCACCATTTTCCTTAGAGTCAAAGTTCATTCATTGAATGAGAAAAATATGGATCCTCATAATAATCTCCATTCTTTTCATGATTAGGCACTACAACCACATTATCTTTCTTAAGATACACAATCTTAATGCTTTGGTTTGGCAAAAAAAAAGCTTTTCTTTCCACCACTTTCATATAGTTAGACTTCCTTCGTCAAATAATTGGATTCTTATAATATTCACTATCCTTTTCATGATTAGGCACTATAAACACATTCTCTTCATTGGGATACATAATGTTTATGCTTTGATTTGGCAAAATAAGCTTTTGTTTCCACCATTCATCAAGTTAGACAAACTTGGATTCTCAAAATATTCCTTATTCTTTTCACAATTAGGCACTATAAAAATAGTCTCCTCTTTGGGATACATAATATTGATGCTTTGATTTATTAGGAAAAGCATTTCTTTTCACTATTTTCCTTAGACTAAAAGTTTATCTATTAAATGAAACAAACCTAAATTTTCATATTAATCTACATCCTTTTCATGATTAGGTGCTACAAACATGTTCTCTTTGTTAGGATACACATACTGATGCTTTGTTTAGTAAGAAAAGTTTTTCTCTCCACCATTATCCTTATAGTAAAAATTCATTCATCGAATAAGACAAACATGTATTCTCATAATCTTCTCCACTCTTCTTATGATTAGGCACAGCAAACACAGTCTCCTCATTGGGGTACATGATTTTGATGCTTTGTTTTATAAGATAAGCTATTCTTTCCACCATTTTCTTAGAGCCTACATTCATCTGTCAAATAAAATCAACTTGTATTCTTATAATATTCTCCATTTTTTCGTGATTAGACACTTTAAAAACATTTTCTTGATTAGGACACACGACATTGATCCTTTGGTTTGGCAATAAAAGTTTTTCTTTCCACCATTTTCGTTAAAGTTAAAATTCGTCCATCAAGTGAGACAAGCTTGATTCTTAAAATATTCTCCAGTTTTTCTTGATTAAGCATAATAAACACAGTCTCCTCATTGGGACACATGATATTGATGCTTTGGTTTGAAAAGAAAAGTTTTTCTTTCAACCATTTTCCTTATAATCAAAGTTCGTTTCTCGAATGAGATAAACTTGAATTGTCATAATAATCTCTATTCATTTCATGATTAGACACTATAAATCGTTCACCTTACTAGGATACATGACATTGATGCTTTAGTTTGGCAAGAAAAGCTTTTATTCCACTATTTCCCTTAGAGTCAAAGTTTGTCCATTGAATGAGACAAAATAGGTTCTCATAATAATCTCCATTCTTCTCATTATTAGGCATGAGAAATGCATTCTACTCATCAGGACAATATTGGTGCTTTAGTTTAGCACGAAAGGCTTTTTCTTTCACCATTTTTCTTAGAGTAAAAGTTAGTCCATCAAATGAGAGAAGGTTATATTAAAGTTCATCCATCAAACGAGAGAAGGTTATATTCTCATAATATCTCCATTTTTTTCATGATTAAGCATTAGATCATGTTTTCCTTATCAGATGCATGAAATTGATGCTTTGGTTTGGCAAGAAAAGCTTTTTCTTCTATTATTTTCCTTAGAGTGAAAGCTTGTTCATCGAATGAGACAAACTTGGATTCTCATAATAATCTCTGTTCCTTTCATGAGTAGGCTCTATAAATAGTTCTCTTTATCGAGATGCACGATATTGATGCTTTGGTTTAGAAAAAAAGGTTTCTTTTTGCAATTTTCCTCAAAGTCAAAGTCTATCTATCAAATAGGAGAAACTTTAATTCTTGTAATATTCTTTATTCTTTTCATGATTAGGCACTATTAATGAATTCTCCTTAATAGGACACATGACATTAATGCTTTTGTTTGGCAGGAAACACTTTTCTTTCCATTATTTTCTTTATAATCAAAATTCATTTGTCGAATGAAACAAACTTAAATTCTCATAATATTCTCTATTCCTTTCATGATTAGGCATTATAAACATATTATCCTCATTGGGGTACATGATATTGATGCTTTGGTTTAGTAAGAAAGGCTTTTCTTTCCACCATTGTCCTTAGGCTAATAGTTTGCTTGTTGAATGTGACAAACTTGGATTCTCATAATAATCTCCCTTCCTTTCATGATTGGGCACTATAAATAGTTCTCCTTATCGAGATACACAATAATGATGCTTTGGTTTAGAAAGAAAAGTTTTTCTTTCACTATTTTTCTTGAAGTCAAACTTCGTCTATCGAATAAGACAAACTTGGTTTATTTTAAGATTAGGCACTATTATCAAATTTTCCTTATCATGATACAGGTTATTATGCTTTGGTTTGGCAAAAAAAGCTTTTCTTCCCACCATTTTCCTTAGATTCAAAATACATTCATCAAATGAGACAAACTTGGACTCTAGTAATAATCTTCACTCTTCTCATGATTAGGCATAAAAAACACAATCTCATCTTTAAGATACATGATATTGATGCTTTGGATTGATAAGAAACGTTTTTTTGACCATTTTCTTTGGAATCAAAGTTCATCTATTGAATGAGACAAAATTGCATTATCATTACAATCTCTATTTTTCTGAAGATTAGGCACAATAAATAGTTCTCCTCATTGGGATACATAATTTTGATGCTTTGATTTGGCAAGAAAAGCTTTTCCTTCCACCATTTTCTTTATAGTCAAAGTTCATCTATCGAATGAGATAAACTTGGATTCTCACAATAATCACCATTCGATTCATGATTAGGTAGTACAAACACATTATCTTCTTATCAAGATACATGATATTGATGCTTTGATTTGGCAAGAAAAGCTTTTATATCCACATTTTTCTTAGATTAAAGTTCATCTGTCGAATAATACAAAGTTGGATTCTCATAATAAATCCATTCTTTCCATGATCAGGCACTACAAACACATTCTCCTTATCAGGATACACGATATTGATGCTTTGGTTTGGCAAGAAAAGCTTTTCTCCCCACCACTTTCCCTTTAGTCAAAGTTTATCTGTTGAATGAGACAAACAAGGATTCCTATAATATTCTCCATTCTTTTCATGATTAGGTACTACAAACTTAGTCTACTTATTGTGATACATGATATTGATTCTTTAGTTTGGCAACAAAAGCTTTTCTTTAGACCATTTCCCTTAGAGCCAAAGTTTAACCATTAAATAAGACAAACTTAGATTATCATAATATTCTCTGCTCTTTCCACGATTAGGTAATATAAGAACATTTGCTTCTTTGGGATAAACGATATTGATGCTTTGCTTTGGCAAATTTTGTTTCCACCATTTTCCTTAAAGTTAAAGTCTATCCTCGAGTGAGAAAAACTTGGATTTTCAAAATATCCTCTATTTGTTTCATGATCAAGCACTGTAAACATAGTTTCCTTATTAGGATAATGATTATTAATGCTTTGGTTTGGCAAGTAAAGCTTTTTTTCCATTTTTTTTCTTAGAATCAAAGTTCATCCATAGAATGAGACAAACTTGGATTCTCGCAATAACTCTATTCTTTGCATGATAAGACACTATAAACAGTTCTCCTTATCAGGATACACGATATTGATGCTTTGGTTTGGCAAGAAAAACTTTTAGTTCCACTATTTTCCTCAGTGTCAAAGTTCATCCATCAAATGAGACAAACTTGGATTCCATAATAATCTCCAATCTTTTCATGATTGGGCACTATGAACACATCCTACTCAATAAGAGACACGATATTAATGCTTTGGCTTAGCAATAAAAGCTTTTGTTTCCACTATTTTTCTCAGGGTCAAAGTTCATCTATCGAATCAGACAAACTTAGGTTTGTGAAATAATCTCCATTCTTTTCATGATTAGGCTCTACAAACATGTTCTCTTTATCAGGACACGAAATTAATGCTCGAGTTTGGCAGGAAAAGCTTTTCCTTCTACCATTTTTCCTTAGAGTCAAATTTCATCTGTCAAATGAGACAAACTTGGATTCTTATAATATTCTCCATTTTTTTCCTGATTAGGAACTATAAACATATTCTCCTCATTAGGTACACTATATTGATGCTTTGGTTTGGAAAAAAAAAGCTTTTTTTCCATAATTTTCCTCAGATTTATCTGTTGAATCAAGCAAACTTAGATTCTCATAATAACCCCCATTCTTTTCATCACTAAGGATTACAAAATTGTTATCCTTATCGGGATACACTATATTAATGACTTAGTTTGGCAAGAAAAGCTTTTTTTCCTCCATTTTCCTTAGAGTCATAGTTCATCTATCGAATAAGATAAACTTGGATTCTCGTAATAATCTTTACTTTTTTCATCATTAAGGATTACAAGCATGTTCTCCTCATAAGAATACATGATATTAATGCTTGGCTTTGTAGGAAAAGATTTTCTTTCCACTAGTTTCCTCAAAGTCAAAGCTCATCAGTCGATTCAAACAAACTTAAATTCTCATAATAATCTCAACACTTTTCATTAGTAAAGACTACAAACATATTCTTCTTATCGGGATACATGATATTGATGTTTTGATTTGGCAAGAAAAGCTTTTGTTTTCACCATTTTCCTTAGAGTCAAATTTCATCCATGAAGTGAGATAAATTTTGATTCTCATAATAATCTCCACTTTTTTCATGATTATGCACTACAAACACATTTTACTTGTCAAGATTCACAATATTGATGCTTTAGTGTGGCAGGAAAAGCTTTTCTTCCCACATTTTTCTTAGAGTCAAAATTCATTCGTCGAATGAGACAAACTTGGATTCTCATAATATTCTTCATTCTTTTCATGATTAGGCACTATAAACATAGTCTTTTTGTGAGGATGCATTATACGGATGCCTTAGTTTGGTAGGAAAAGCTTTTTTTCCATCATTTTTCATAGAATCCAAGTTCTTCAATCAAATGAGACAAGCTTGGTTTCTCATCAGAATTTCCATTCTTTTCTTGATTGGACATTATAAAAGTTCTCTTTATCAAGGTGCACGATATTGATGCTTTAGTTTAGTGAGAAAAACTTTTATTTCCATCATTTTCATTAGAGTCATATTTAATTGATCGAAGGAGAAAAACTTTGATTCTTATAATAATCTTAACTTTTTTCATGATTACGCACTATAAACACATTCTACTCATCAGGATACATGATATTGGTACTTTGGCTTGGTAAGAAAAGCTTTTCTTTCCACTATTTTCCTTTGACTCAAAGTTTAATCATCAAATGAGACAAACTAGGATTCTTGTAATATTCTCTATTCTTTTCATAGTTAGACACTATAAACAATTCTCCATATTAGGATAAATGATGCTAACGTTTCGATTTGGCAAGAAAAGCTTTTGTTTCCACCATTTTGTTTAGAGTCAAAGTTTATTCATCAAATGAGACAAACTAGGATTCCTGCAATATTTTTTTCATGGTTAGGCCTAGAAATAATTCCTTTCATCAAGATACATGGTATTAATGCTTTGGTTTGGCAAGAAAAACTTTTTTTCCACCACTTTCCTTAAAGTTGAAGTTCATCTGTTGAATGAGACAAACTTAGATTCTCACAATAACGTCCACTTTTTTCATGATTATGCACTGAAAATACGTTTTACTTATTAGGATACACAATATTAATGGTTTGGTTTGGCAAAAAAATCTTTTATTTCCACCATTTTCCTTTGAGTTAAGGCTTATCCCTCAAATGAGACAAACTTTGTAATCTCCACTCCTTTCATGAGTATGTACTATAAAACACATTTTACTTGTCAAAATAGACGATATTGATGCTTTGGATTAGCAATAAAAGCTTTTTTTGGCAATAAAAGTTTTTTTCCATCATTTTCTTTAGAGTCAAAGTTCATTTGTGGAATCAGACAAACTTGGATTCTTGTAATAATCTCCTTTCCTTTCATGATTAGTCACTATAGGCATGTTCTTCTTATCGGGATACATAAAATTTATGCTTTGGTTTGGTAGGAAAAACTTTTCTTTTCACCATTTTTCTTAGAGTCAAAGTTTATTTGTCGAATGAAATAAACTTGGATTGTCATAATGTTCTCTATTCTTTTCATCATTAGGCACTATAAACACATTTTCTTCATTGGGATACATGA
Source organism: Adansonia rubrostipa (assembly GCA_038381775.1). Lineage (NCBI taxonomy): Eukaryota > Viridiplantae > Streptophyta > Magnoliopsida > Malvales > Malvaceae > Adansonia > Adansonia rubrostipa. The sequence goes on along the minus strand of JBBYHM010386577.1, from coordinate 211,926 downwards.
TATTGGTGCTTTGGTTTAGCAATAAAAGTTTTTCTTTCCACCAATTTCCTTAGAATCAAAGTTCGTCAGTCGAGTGAAAGACTTGGATTCTTTGTAAATAGTTATCATTATCGGGATGCACAATATTGATGCTTTGGTTGGCAAGAAGAGCTTTTATTTCCATAATTTTGTTGGAGTTAAAGTTTATCCATTGAATGAGACAAACTTGGATTCTCATAATAATCTCCATTCTTTTCAAGATTAAATACCACGAACATGTTCTCCTTATTAGGATACATGAAATTGATGCTTTCCTTTGGCAAGAAAAGCTTTTCTTTCCACCATTTTCCTTAAGAGTTAGAGTTTATCCGTCGAATGATGCAAACTTGGATTCTTGTAATATTCTTCGTTCTTTTAATGATTAGGCACCATAAACACATTCTCCTCATTCGAATACATGATATTGATCCTTTGGTTTGGCAAAAAAAGCTTCTGCTCCACCATTTTTCTTAGAGTCAAAGTTTATCTGTAGAGTGAGGCAACTTAGATTCTTGAAAAATTCTCTATTCTTTTTGTCATTAAGCACTATAAACATAGTGTCCATGTTGGGATACATGATATTGATGCTTTTTTGGGCAAAAAAAGCTTTTCTTTCCTCCATTTTCCTTGGAATCAAAATTCATCTCTCGAATGAGACAAAGTAGGATTCTTATAATAATCTCAATTCTCTTTATGATTAAACACTATAAATCGTTCTCCCTATTAGGATCCATGATATTGATGCTTTCACTTGGTGACAAAGCTTTTATTTCCATCATTTTCTTTAGAGTTATAGTTCATCCATCGAATGAGACAAACTTGGATTCTCATAATTATCTCTAATCTTTTGATAATTAGGCATTACAAACACGTTGTATTTATCGGGATACATAGTATTGATGCTTTGTTTGGTAAAAAAAGCTTTTTTTCCACTATTTTCCTTAGAGTTAGAGTTCATCCGTCGAATCAGACAAACTTGGATTCTCATAATAATCTTTATTCTTTTCATGATTAGACACTATGAATATGTTCTTTTTTTTTTTGGGATACACAAAATTGATGCTTTGATTTGGCAAGAAAAGCTCTTCTTTCTACTATTTTCCTTCAAAGTTAAAGTTCATCGAGTGAGAAAAACGTAGATCCTCGTAATATTCCCCATTTTTTCATGTTGAAGTACTATAAACATATTCTTCTCGTTGGTATAGATGATATTAATGCATTGGTTTGGCAAAAATGCTTTTATTTCCACCATTTTCCTTAGAGTTAAAGTTGATCTGTGTGAGACAAACTTGAATTCTTGAAATATTCTCCAATTTTTTCTTGATTAGTCATTATAAACAAGGTATCCTTATTGGGATACACAACATTAATGCTTTGGTTTGGCAAAAAAAGCTTTTGTTTCCATTAGTTTTCTTAGAATCAAAGTTCATCTAACGATTGAGATAAACTTGGATTCTCGTAATAATCTATATTACTTTCATGATTAAACACTATAAATTGTTTTCCTTAACAAGATACATGATATTGACGCATTAGTTCAGCGAGAAAAGCTTTTATTTCCAACATTTTCTTTAGAGCTAAATTTCATTAATTTTATAAGACAAACTTGGATTCTTGTAATAATCTCCACTCTTTCTACGATTAGGCACTGCAAACACATTCTTTTCATTAGGGTACATGAGATTGATGCTTTGGATGGGCCATAAAAGCTTTTTTCCACCATTTTCCATAGAGTCAAAGTTCGTATGCTGAATGAGCAAGCTAGATTCCCATAATATTCTCCATTTTTTTCATCGTTAGGCATTAAAAACACATTCTCCTCATTGGGATACATGATATCCCTGCTTTGGTTTGATAAAAAAAACTTTTGTTTCCATCATTTTCTATAGAGTTAATGTTCGACTGTTGAGAGAGACAAACTAGGATTCTCAAAATATTCTATATTCTTTTCATTGTTAGGCGCTATAAACACAGTCTTTTTATTTCGAGACATGATATTAATGCTTCAGTTAGGCAAAAAAAGCTTTTCTTTTCACCATTTTCTTTAGAGTCAAAGTTTATCCATTAGAAGAGACAAACTTGGAATCTGACAATATTCTCTATTCTTTTCAAGATTAGACACTATAAATAGTTCTCCTTATTGGGATACATGATATTAATGCTTTGATTTGGCCAAGAAAGCTTTTATTTCCACCATTTCCTTAGTAAAAGTTCATCCATCGAATAAGACGAACCTAGATTCTCATAATAATCTCCATTCGTGGCAGATTAGGCACTAAAAGCACATTCTACTTGTCAAGATACACGATATTGATGCTTTGATTTAGCAGGAAAGCATTTTTTACACCTTTTCCTTAGAGTAAAAGTTCATCTATCAAATCAGACAAACTTGGATTCTTGTAATAATCCCCATTCTTTTAATTATAAGGCACTACAAAAATATTCTCCTCATTAGGATACAAAAATTAATGCTTTGGTTTGGCCAGAAAAGCATTTATTTCCACTATTTTCCTTGGAGTTAAAGTTCATCCGTCAAATGAGACAAAGTTGGATTTCATAGTAGTCTCCATTTTTTATGATTAGGCATTATAAACACATTCTCCTCACTGGGGTATGCAATATTGATGCTTTGATTTGGCAAAAAAAGCTTTTGTTTCCACAGTTTTCCTTAGAGTCAAAGTTCGTCTGTCGAGTGAGACAAACTTAGATTCTAGAAATACTCTCTACTCTTTTCATTGTTGCACTATAAACACAATCTTTTTATTAGGATACACGATATTATTGCTTCAGTTTAGCAAGAAAAGCTTTTTTTCTCCATTGTCCTTAGAATCAAAGTTCATCCATTGAATGAGACAAATTTGGATTCTCATAATATTCTCTATTCCTTTCATGATTAAACACTATAAATAGTTCTCCTGGTCGAGATACACAATATTGATACTTTGGTTTGGCTAGAAAAGCTTTTATTTCTGCCATTTTCCTTAGTGTCAAAGTTTGTTTGTCAAATCAAGAAACTTTAATTCTCATAATAATTTCCATTCTTTTCATGAATAGGCACTACAAACATGTTCACTTTATCGAGACACTTGAAATTCTTTTCACCAGTTTCATTAAAGTCAATGTTCATCCATCGGATGATACAAACTTGGATTCTTGTAATATTCTCTAGTCTTTTAATGATTAGGCACTATAAACAGAATCTTCTCATTAGGATACATGATATTGATGCCTTCATTTTGCAAAGAAAGCTTTTCTTTCCACTAGTTTCCTTAGAGTTAAAGTTCATTTGTCATGTGAGATAAACTTGGATTCTCAAAATATTCTCTATTCTTTTCGTGATTAGGAACTATAAAAATAGTCTCCACATTGGGATACATGATATTGATACTTCACTTTGGCAACGAAGGCTTTTATTTTCACCATTTGTCTTAGAGTCAAAGTTTGTCCATCGAATTAGATAAACTTGGATTCTCACAATTATCTCCATTTTTTTCATGATTAGGCACTACAAACACATTATATTCGTTCGAATATGTGATATTGAAGCTTTGGTTCGGCAAGAAAAGTTTTTCCTTCTACCATTTTCGTTAAAGTCAAAGTTTGTCTGTTGAATGAGATAAACTTGGATTCTAATAATATTCTTCATTATTTCATGATTAGACACTATAAACATATTCTCCTCATTGGGATACATGATTTTGATGCTTTGGTTTGGCAAAAAATGCTTATCTTTTCAACCTGTTCCTTATAGTTAAAGTTTGTCTATCAAATGGGATAAACTTAGATTCTCAAAATATTCTCTATTCTTTTCATTATTAGGCACTATATATACAGTCTCCTCATTGGGATAGATGATATTAATGCTTCGGTTTGGTAGGATGATTTCATTGAAAAAGATCACAGTTATGGTATTTATTTCACTCAAGATTGGGTTTCTCTACTAGGTGTTATGGTCGTAGCTTCAGGGGTATTCACATTTGGCATATGCCTGCTTTGACTGAGATCTTTAAAGATGATTTCATACTATAATTCAGTGAAGGAACTTTAGGATACCCTTGGGGAAATGCACCGAGTGTCGTAGTTAATTGAGTAGGTTTAGAAGCATATCTACAAGCTTGTTATGAAAGATATGACCTTGCCCGCGAGGGTAATGAAATTATCCACGAGGGTAGCAAATGGAGTCCTGAACTAACTGCTACTTATGAAGCGTGGAAGGAGATCAAATTTGAATTCGAAGCAATGGATACTTAAGATAAATAAAATTTGAATTCGAAGCAATGGATACTTTGTAATCTAGTAATTATTGTTGGTTTGTTGAATTGTAATTAAACTTGGCCCAATCTTTTACTAAAAAGATTGAGCCAATCCTATTGTCTATATGTCTATATTTTGGATAGATATATTTTTATCTAGATATACAAGATCTTAAATACAAAAATAAAAGACTAAACACAACTTAAATTTTCTCCGGGGTCCATAATTAATCCTATGTATGGATCCTTAAGGTTGGTGTATTCTTTTCTATCCTATATCCCATGGTTTCGGATAATGGATCAAGCTAAGCATCACAACTTCTTCTACCTATCTTGTATGTTGTCCTTTTCATTTCCTGTTGAAATAGAAACTTATTGTATTAGTAGACAAGATTTTACAAAAAAGGTTCCTGATAAGAGAATTTTTTTTCAATTTTTTTAGTGCAAATTTTACACAACATGGGGAAATCACTATTTCTAATTGAAAATAAAGCTCTAGCACATATAATGAACTGATAATCCAGGTTCTCAAAAAAGAGATTGGTCATATAATCATGGTTACATATATACATTTTATTCAATATCTTTAACAAAAGGTATAAGAGGATTGGCCGAACTAACTCATTTTTTGATAGGCGAGTAATCGATGGAATTACAAATGGAGTAGGCATTACAATTTTTTTTTTTGTGGGAGAAAGTATATAATATGTTACGGAAGTCGCATATCTTTTTATCTATTATTGTATTTATTTTATGTATTAATTTTTTTAGTAATTTACAACTTTATTTTTTATTTTAATTTTTTAATTTTAAAAATTTTACTTTTAATTTTTTCATTTTATGAAATTTATATTTTTTTCATTTTTATTATTATATTTATAATTTAGATTAGCTGGTATAAAAGATTTTGAAATCATTATTAACCTCCCTTTTTTCTTTTCTATTTATCACATCTGTTTTGCGATATTTGAGAATCACCATTAATACCTCAATGTAGGTGTCCAGGATAATCCTTTGTTCCATAATCCTAAGGCTATTTACAATTAGAAAATTACAAATTCTCAGATATACTAGTACTAGCAAATGCCTCAAAGATCTAGTCATCGATTCTCCCAAGAAGCCATAATTACTGCAAGCAAACACCTTAATTTAATGATGAGGAGTGTCTTTTTTCTATGCTTGTAATACTTGTACTTGCTCTGCTATTCTACCCAAGCCTGGCTGAGGAAGAGTTACTAGCCGTAAAACAAAAAAAAATGTGCTTTTTTTTTTGTTTTGGCTGAGAATACTATATAGAAAATAGAAAAGTAAGTATACGATAAATAATAAACAAAATGCCTCTCTATTTCGGCAAATGACCCATGCCTAAGTTCCATAGCTTTGGGTCCACTATCCCAATCATGATTTTCCTACCCGCATAGGGAAAGGTCCTTTCCTTTTAGGTCGGTTATGGGCGAGAAGGGATTCAAACCCCTAACACGATGGTTCATAGCCACATACTTTATTCCTCTGAACTACAGGCCCCACTTCATCTCCACTAGATTTGTTCCCTGGAGTATGCCAAAAAAAAGAACCTTTCCTTTCCTCAGCCATTTTGGGTTAAAAAGATTTGAAAGTTCTTTTCTCTCTATAAGAATGGTGCGTTCTGAGGTGTATAGTGGGAGGGAAGGGATTTCATAATTAGGGTTTTAAATAAAAGGGCCTTCTCATTTTTCATTTTTTTTCATATTGAAAAAGTAATAAAAATGAGAAGTGTTAAGCTTTTTATCTTCCTAGCATCGAGCTCTTTTTCCGCTGGACCTCCCCTATAGTATCATCACCATAGTAAAGTTTAACCACCAAGTTTGGGATGGATTAATGTTATTCCTCGATACCTAGGGCACCAGAATCTCGAACCATTAACAAAGAAAGGCATGCAAGAAAAGGAAAAGCATATTGGCTAGTGATTATGAGGCCTTAATTCTTGATTGGACGAGACACCAAAGGCCTCCGCCCTTCCATCTCGTGGATAGATAGAGAGGAAGGGCAAAGCTTTTGGTTTTTTCATGTTGTCAAAGAGTTAAACAATTGGTTTTTCGTGTTGTCAAAGATTTGAACAATGGATTTTTCTTGTTGTCAAAAAGTTGAACAATGAAAACAGATGGTGGTGCTTGATCAAATTAATCAGTCATATAGAAACAAGGTTCAAGTCTACCGGTCTGTTAGGATGCCTCAGCTGCATACATCATCGCACTTCCACTTAACACTTATCGTAAAGATAAACAGCTTGTCTCACCATGACCTTCTTTTGAATTCTCAAAACTTTTATCACTCTATCCCCGCAAGGACAAAGAACCCATTTGCCATCTTGGCTGTGCTACTAGAGGCTTTGGGGAAGTTAGATTAGAAAAGCACTCATCTTAGGGACAAGCTTCGATTCTCAAAATATTGTCCATTCTTTTCAAGATTAGGCACTATAAACACAGTTTCCTCATTGGGATACATGATATTGACACTTTGGTTGGCAAGAAAAGCTTTTCTTTTCAGCATTTTCCTTAGAATCAAAGTTCATCTATTGAACTAGACAAACTTGGATTCTCATAATAATCTCTATTCTTTTTAAGATTGGACGCTATAAATAGTTTTCTTTATCAAGACACATGATATCGATGCTTTGTTTTTGCAAGAAAAGCTTTTATTTCCATAATTTTCTGTATAGTCATAGTACATTCATCAAATAAGACAAAGTTGGATTTTTATAATAATCCCCACTCGTTTCATGATTAGGCTCTCCAAATGCATTCTACTTATCATGGTACACTATGTTGATACTTTGTTCAAGCAAACTTTTTTTTCCACCATTTTTCTTGGAGTCGAAGTTCATCCCATGAATTAGACAAACTCAGATTCTCATAATATTCTCCAGTCTTTTCACGATTAGGCACTACAAACACATTCTCCATATCGAGGTACACAAAATTTATGCTTTGGTTTAGTAAGAAAATTTTTTTCCATCATTTTGTTTAGAGCTAAAGTTCATCATCGAATAAAGCAAACTTGGATTCTTTTAAAATTCTTTATTATTTTCATGATTAGACACTATAAACACTTTCTTCTCGTTGGGATACATGATATGAATGCTTGGGTTTAGAAAAATAGCTTTTGCTTCCACCATTTTCCTTAAAGTCAAAGTTCATCCATCAAACTAGACAAGCCTGGATTTTCAAAATATTGTCTATTCTTTTCATTGTTTGGCAGTATAAATAGTCTCTTTGTTAGGATACGTGATTGTGATGCTTTGGTTTGGCAAGAAAAGCTTTTATTTCCTTAATTTTTCTTAGAGTTAAAGTTCATCCATTGATTGAGACAGACTTGGGTTTCTCTTAAAAATCTTCATTCTTGTCATGATTAGGCACTACAAACACATTCTACTTGTCAGGATACATGAGATTAATGCTTTGGTTTAGCAAGAAAATTTTTTCTTTCCACCATTTTCATTAGATTCAAAGTTTATTCATCGAATCAAGCAAACTAGGACTCTCATAGTAATCTCCATTCTCTTCATGATTACACACTATAAAAATGTTTTACTTATTGGGATACACAAAATTGATGCTTTTGCTTGGCAAGAAAAAACTTTTCTTTCCAACATTTTCCTTAGAGTCAAAGCTCATTCCTCGAATGAGACAAACTTGGATTCTCATAATATTCTCTATTCATCTCTTATGATTAGGCACTATAAACACATTCTTCTCATTGGAATACACGATATTAATGTTTTGGGCTTGGCAAAACAAGCTTTTGTTTCCACTGTTGACCATAAAGTCAATGTTTGTCTGTCGAGTGAGAGCCTTGGATTCTCTATAAATAGTTGTCATTATTGGGATACACGATATTGATAGTTTGGTTGGCAATAAGAGCTTTTATTTCCACCATTTATGTTAGAGTCAAAGTTCATTTGTCAAATGAGATCAACTTGGATTCTTATAATAATCTCCACTTTTGTCATGATTAGGCACTACAAACATATTCTCCTTGTTAGGATAGATGATATTGAAGCTTTGGTTTCGCAAGAAAAGATTGTCATTCCACTATCTTCCTTAGAGTTAAAGTTCATCCTTCGAATCAAACCAACTTAGATTCTCACAATAATCTCTATTTTTCTAATGATTGGGCACTACAAACATGTTTTCCTTTTTAGGATGCATGGAATTGATGCTTTGGTTTGATAAAGAAAGCTTTTCTTTGCACCATTTTCGTTAGAGTCAAAGTTCATCCGGCAAATGAGACAAACTTGGATTCCTATAATAATCTCTGTTCTTTTTCACGATTAGGCACATTAAAGACACTTTTCTTATTAGGGTACAAGATATTAATGCTCTAGTTTGACAAAGAAGTTTTTGTTTCCACCGTTTTTCATAGAGTCAAAGTTCATCTATCGAGTTGGACAAACTTAGATTTTATTCTTTCCTGATTAGGCACTATAAGCACAGTCTCCTCACTGGGATATGCGATGTTGATGCTTTAGTGTGGTAAGAAAAGCTTTAAAGCTTTTTCCTCTATTTTCCTTAAAATCAAAGTTTATTTTTTGAGTGAGACAAACTTGGATTCTTACAATAATCTCTATTCCTTTCATGGTGAGGAACTATAAATAGTTCTCCTTATCGGTATACATAATATTAAGGCTTTGGTTTGGCAAGAAAAGCTCTTATTTCCACCATTTTCCTTAGAGTCTAAGTTCATTCATTGAATGAAACAAACTTGGATTCTCATAATAAACTCCACTCTTTTAATGACTAGTCACTATAAACACATTCTATTCATCGGGATACATGATATTGATGCTTTGGTTTGGTAAGAAAAGCTTTCCTTTTCACCATTTTCCATGGAGTCAAAGTTTATCTGTCGAATCAGACAAACTTGGATTCTCATAATAATCTCCATTGTTTTCATGATTAAGCACTACAAACATGTTCTTCTTATCGAGGTACGAGAAATTCATGCTTTGGTTTGGCAAAGAAAAGCTTTTCTTTTCATCATTTTCCTTAGAGTTAAAGTTGGTTCGTTAGAGGAGTCAAACTTGGGTTCTCATAATATTTTTCGCATTCCTCTTAATGGGATAGATGATTTGATGCTTTGGTAGGCAAAAAAGCTTTTGTTTCCACCATTTTCCTTAGAGTCAAAGATTGTCTATCGAGTGAGACAAACTTGGATTCTGGAAATATTCTTTATTTTTTTTTATGATTAGGCACTATAAACACAGTCTCTTCATTGGGATACATGATATTGATGCATTGGTTTGGCAAGAAAAGCTTTTATTTCCACCATTTTTCTTAGAATCAAAGTTTATTTGTCGAATGAGACAAAACTTAGGTTGTCATAGTAATCTCCACTCATTTCATGGTTAAACACTATAAGGATACATGACATTGATGCTTTGGTTTGGCAAGAAAGGGTTTTATTTCCACCATTTCCTTAAAGTCAAAGCTTGTGCATTGAATGAGACAAACCTAGATTCTCATAATAGTCTCCACTTTTCTTATGATTAGGCACACAAACACATTCCACTCATCAGAATAATACTGATGCTTTGGTTTGGCAAGGAAAGCTTTTCTTTTCACTATTTTCCTTAGAGTCAAAGTTCGTTCGTCAAATCAGACAAACTTGAACTCACATAATAGTCTCTATTTTGTTCATGATTAGGCACCAAGAACATGTTTTCCTTATCAGGATACACGAAATTGATGCTTTGCATTTGCAAGAAAAGCTTTTCTTTCCACCATTTTCCTTAGAGTCAAAGTTTATCCATTGAATAATGCAAACCTGGATTCTTGTAATATTCTCCATTTTTCTAATGATTAGGTGCTATAAACACATTCTTCTCATAAGATACATTATATTGATGCATTGGTTTGGCAAAAAAAGCTTCTGTTTTCACCATTTTTCCTAGAGTCAAAGTTCTTTTGTCAAGTGAAACAAACTTGGATTCTTAAAATGTTCTTTATTTTTTATGTCATTAGGCAGTAACATAGTCTCCATGTTGGGATACACGAAATTGCTGCTTTCTTTTTGCAAGAAAAGCGTTTTTTCCTCCATTTTCCTTGGACTCAAAATTCATCCGTGGAATGAGATAAACTTGGATTCTCATAATACTCTCCATTCTCTTCATCATTAGACACTATAAATTGTTCTACTTATCAGGATACATGATATTGATGGTTTCACTTGGTAGGAAAAGCTTTTATTTCCACCATTTTCCATAGAGTTAAAGTTTATCTAATGAATTAGACATACATGGATTCTCATAATAATCTCCATCCCTCTCATGATTAGGCACTACTAACACATTCTACTTGTCGGGACGATATTGATGCTTTGGTTTGGCAAGAAAAGCTTGTTTTTCACTGTTTTCCTTAGAGTCAAAGTTTATCGATCAAATCAGACAAACTTGGATCATATACTAATCTCTGTTCTTTTCATGATTAGGTACCACGAACATGTTCTCTTTATTAGGATACATGAAATTGATGCTCTGCTTTGGCAAGAAAAGCTTTTCTTTCCACCATTTTCCTTAGAGTGAAAGTTCATCCATCAAATGATGCAAACTTTGACTCTTGTAATGTTCTTCATTCTTTTAATGATTAGGCAACATAAACACATTCTCCACATTAGGATACATGATATTGATGCTCTAGTTTGGCAAAAAGAGCTTCTATTTCCACCTTTTTTCTTAGAGTCAAAGTTCATCCATCGAGTGAGGCAAACTTCAATTGTTAAAATATTCCTTATTCTTTTCATCATTAGGCTCTATAAACATAGTCTCAATGTTGGGATACGTGATATTGATGCACTTATTTGGCAAGAAAAGCTTTTCTTTTCTCCATTTTCCTTGGAATCAAAATTCATCCGTTGAATAAGACAAACTTGGATTCTTATAATAATCTCTATTCTCTTCATGATTAGACACTATAAATCATTCTCCTTATCAGGATACATGATATTGATGCTTTGACTTGGTAGGAAAAGCTTTTATTTCCACCATTTTCCATAGAGTTAAAGTTCATCCAACTAATTAGACAAACATGGATTCTCAAAATAATCTCTATCCTTCTCATGATTAGGCACTACAAACACATTGTACTTGTCGAGAAGATATTGATGCTTTGGTTTAGCAAGAAATGCTTTTTTTCACTATTTTCCTTAGAGTCAAAGTTCATTCATCAAATCAGACAAACTTGGACTCACATAATAATCTCTGTTCTTTTCATGATTAGGTACCACAAACATATTCTCCTTATCAGGATACATGAAATTGATGCTCTGCTTTGGTAAGAAAAGTTTTTCTTTCCACCATTTTCCTTAGAGTGAAAGTTCATCCATCGAATGATACAAACTTGGATTCTTGTAATATTCTTCATTTTTTAATGATTAGGCAACATAAACATATTCTCCACATTAGGATACATGATATTGATGCTCTGGTTTGGCAAAAAGAGCTTCTATTTCCACCTTTTTTTCTTAGAGTCAAAGTTTATCCATCGAGTGAGGCAAACTTTGATTGTCAAAATATTTTTTATTCTTTCCATCATTAGGCTCTATAAAAATAGTCTCCATGTTGGGATACATGATATTGATGCACTCATTTGGCAAGAAAAGATTTTTTTTCCTCCATTTTCCTTGGAATCAAAATTCATCTATCGAATGAGACAAACTTGGATTCTCATAATAATCTTTATTCTCTTCATGATTAGACACTATAAATCATTCTCCTTATCAGGATACATGATATTGATGATTTCACTTGGTAGGAAAAGCTTTTATTTCCACCATTTTCCATAGAGTTAAAGTTCATCCAACGAATTAGACAAACATGGATTGTCATAATAATCTTTATCCCTCTCATGATTAGGCACTACAAACACATTCTACTTGTTGGGATAATATTAATGCTTTGGTTTTACAAGAAAAGTTTTTTTTTTCACTATTTTCCTTAGAGTCAAAGTTCATCCATCAAATTAGACAAAATTGGACTCACATAATAATCTCCGTTCTTTTCATGATTAGGTACCACGAACATGTTCTCCTTATCAGGATACATGAAATCGATGCTCTGCTTTGGCAAGAATAGCTTTTTTTTCTACCATTTTCTTTAGAGTGAAATTTAATCCATTGAATGATGCAAACTTGGATTCTTATAATATTCATCATTCTTTTAATGATTAGGTAACATAAACACATTCTGCACATTTGGATACATGATATTAATGCTCTGGTTTAGCAAAAAAAGCTTCTATTTTCACCTTTTTTCTTAGAGTCAAAGTCCATTGTCGAGTGAGGCAAACTTTGATTGTCGAAATATTCTCTATTCTTTTCATTATTAGGCTCTACAAACATAGTCTCCATGTTGGGATACATGATTTAACACATTTATTTGGCAAGAAAAGCTTTTCTTTCCTCTATTTTCCTTGGAATCAAAATTCATCTGTCGAATGAGGCAAACTTGCATTCTTATAGTAGTCTCCATTCTTTTTATGATTAAACACTATAAATCGTTCTCCTTATTAGGATACATGATATTGATGCTTTCGTTTGGCAAGAAAAGCTTTTATTTCCACCATTTTCCTTAGAGTTAAAGTTCATCCATCGAATGAGACAAACTTGGATTCTCGTAATTATCTCCACTCATTTCATAATTAGGCATTACAAACACATTGTATTCATCAGGATACATGGTATTAGTGCTTCAGTTTTTCTTCCACCATTTTCCTTAGAGCCATAGTTCATCTGTCGAATTAGACAGAATTGGATTCTCATAATAATCTCCATTCTTTTCATGATTAGGCACTATAAATATGTTCCTCTTTTTGGGACACATGAAATTGATGCTTTGATTTGAAAAGAAAAGCTTTGCTTTCCATAATTTTCCTTTAGAGTTAAGTTCATCGAATGAGACAAACTTAGATCTTCATAATATTCCTCATTTTTTTTCATGTTGAGGTACTATAAACACATTCTCCTTATTGGCATAAATGATATTGATGCTTTGGTTTGGTGAAAAAAGCTTTTATTTCCACTATTTTGCTTAAAGTCAAAGTCGATCCGTCGAATGAGACAAACTTCAATTCTTGAAATATTCTCCATTTTTTTCCTGATTAGGCACTATAAACATGGCCTCCTCATTGGGATACACGATATTGATGCTTTGGCTTAGCAAGAAAATATTTTTTGTCCATCAGTTTTCTTAGAATCAAAGTTCGTTCGATGAATGAGATAAACTTGGATTCTTGTAATAATCTATGTTGCTTTCATGATTAGGCATTATAAATAGTTCTCCTTAACAAGATACACGATATTGGTGCGTTGGTTTGGCAAGAAAAGCTTTTATTTCCAACATTTTCCTTAAAGTCAAAGTTCCTCTATCTTATGAGAAAGACCTAGATTCACATAATAATCTCTACCCTTTTCAAAATTAGGCACTACAAACACATTCTATTCATCGAGATACATGAGATTAATGCTTTGGTTGGGCCAGTAAAGCTTTTTTTTGCTATTTTCAATAGATTCAAAGTTCATCCACTGAGTGAGACAAACCTAGATTCCTATAATATTCTCCATTTTTTCATCATTAGGCACTAAAAACATATTCTCTTCATTGGGATACATGGTTTCCATGCTTTGGTTTAACAAAAAAAAAATCTTTTGTTTCCACCATTTTTCTTAGAGTCAAATTTTGACCATTGAGAGAGACAAACTTGGATTTTTGAAATATTCTCTATTCATTTCATTGTTAGCCACTATAAACATAGTCTCCTCATTTGGATACACGATATTGCTACTTCAGTTAGGTTAGAAAAGCATTTTTTCTTCATTTTCCTTAAAATCAAAGTTCATCCATTAAACAAGGCAAACTTGTATTCTCATAATATTCTTCATTCTTTTCAAGATTATACACTATAAATAGTTTTCTTTATTGGGATACATGATATTGATGCTTTGATTTGGCTAGAAAAGCTTTTATTTCCACCATTTCCTTAGAGTAAAAGTTCATCAATCAAATGAGATAAACCGGAATTCTCATAAAAATTCCACTCTTGGCATGATTAGGCACTAAAAACACAATCTACTCGTCAGGATACAAGATATTGATGCTTTGATTTAGCAGAAAAAGCTTTTTTCCACCATTTTCCTTTGAGTCAAAGTTCATCGATCAAATCAAACAAGCTTGGATTCTTGTAATAATCTCCATTCCTTTCATTATTAGGCACTACAAACATGTTCTCCTTATTGGGATACAGAAATAATGCTTTGGCTTGTCAAGAAAAGCTTTTTTTCCACCATTTTCCTTAGAGTCAAAGTTCATCCATCGAATGAGACAAACTTGGATTTCATAATAGTCTCCATTTTTTTCATGATTAGGCACTATAAACACATTCTTCTTATTGGGATACAAAATATTGATGCTTTGATTTCATAGAAAAAGCTTTTGTTTTCACCGTTTTCTATAGTGTCAAAGTTCATCTGTCGAGTGAGACAAACTTGGATTCTAGAAATACGCTCTACTCTTTTCATTGTCAAGCACTATAAACATAGTCTCTTCATTAGGATACACGATATTGTTGCTTCAGTTTGGCAAAAAAACTTTTTCTTCTCTCCATTGTCCTTGAATCAAAATTGATCCGTTGAATGAGATAAACTTGGATTCTCATAATATTCTCTATTCTTTTCATGATCAGACACTATAAATAGTTCTCCTTATCAAGATATATGATATTGATGCTTTGGTTTGGCCATAAAAGATTTTATTTCCACCATTTTCTTTAGTGTAAAAGTTTGTCCATTAAATTTAGAAACTTGGATACTCATAATAATCTCTATTCTTTTCATGATTAGGCACTATAAACATGTTCACTTTATCTGGACACATGAAATCCTTTTCACCGTTTTCTTTATAGTCAGCCTTATCCATCGAATGCTACAAATCCTTGTAATATTCTTTAGTCTTTTAATGATTAGGCACTGCAAATAGAATCTCATCATTGGGATACATGATATTGATGCCTTCATTTTGCAAAGAAAGCTTATGTTTCCACTATTTTCGTTAGAGTCAAAGTTTATTTGTCAAGTGAGACAAGCTTGGATTCTCTAAATATTCTCTATTCTTTTTGTGATTGGGCACTATAAACACAGTTTTCACATTAGGATACATAATATTGATGCTTCGCTTTGGCAAGAAAAGCTTTTATTTCTACTATTTTCCTTAGAGTTAAAGTTTGTCTATCGAATGAGATAGACTTGGATTCTCATAATAATCTCCATTCTTTTCATGATTGGTCACTATAAACACATTATATTCATTCAGATATGCGATATTGATGCTTTGGTTTGGGAAAAAAAGCTTTTTTTTCTACCATTTTCCTTAAAGTCAAAGTTTGTCCATTGAATGAGACAAACTTGGATTCTAATAATATTCTCCATTCATTCATGATTAGACACTATAAACACATTCTCCTCATTAGGATACACGATATTGATGCTTTGGTTTGGCAAAAAAATGCTTATGTTTTATCCTTTTGCTTAAAGTCAGTTTGTCTTTCGACTAGGACAAACTTGGATTCTTGTAATATTCACTATTCTTTTCATTATTAGGCACTATAAATATGGTCTCTTCATTGGGATATAAGATACTGATGCTTCAATTTTGGCAGGAAAAGCTTTTCATTTCACCATTTTCCTTAGAATCAAAGTTCATCCGTCGAATGAGATAAACTAGAATTCTCATATTACTCTCCATTCCTTCCATGATGAGGACTATAAACACATTTTCCTCATTGGAATGGAAGATATTGGTGCTATGGTTTGGCAAAAAAAGCATTAGTTTCTATTATTTTTCTTAGAGTTAAAGTTCATCTATTGAGTGAGACAGACTTCAATTCTCAAAATATTTCTTTTCATGACTGGGCACTATAAATATAATTTACTCATTGGATACGCAATATTGATGCTATGGTTGGCAAGGAAAGCTTTTTCCTTAGCATTTTTCTTAGAATCAAAGTTCATCTATTGAATAAGACAAACTTGGATTCCCATAATAATCTCCACTCTTTTCATGATTGGACACTATAAATAGTTCTCCTTATTGGCAAACATAATATTGATGCTTTAGTTTTGCAAAGAAAGCTTTTATTTCCACCATTTTCCTTAGAATCAAAGTTCATTTGTTGAGTGAAACATACTTGGATTCTTAAAATATTCTCTATTCTTTTCATTATTAGGCACGATAAACACAGTCTCCTCATTAGAATACATTATATTGTTGCTTTGGTTTTGCAAGAAAAGCTTTTCCTTTCACCATTTTCCTAAGAATCAAAGTTCATAAGTCGAATAAGACAACTTGGACTCTTATATTATTCTCCACTCTTTTCATGATTAGGCATAGTAACACATTCTCCTTATTGGAATAGATGATATGGATGCTTTGGTTTTGACAAAACAAGCATTAATTTCCATCATTTTTCTCAGAGTCAAAGTTCATCTGTTGAGTGAGACAAACTTTAATTCCTAAAATATTCTCCATTATTTTCATGATTAGGCACTATAAACACATTCTCCTCATTAGGATGCACAATATTGACACTTGGTTTGGTAAGAAAATCTTTTCTTTTCAGAATTTTCCTTAGAATTAAAGTTTATCTATTGACTGAGACAAACATGGATTCTCATAATAATCTCCATTCTTTTCATAATTGGACACTATAAGCAATTCTCCTTATCAAGATACATAAGATTGATGCTTTGGTTTGGCAAAAAAAGCTTTTATTTCTTTTATTTTCTATAGAGTCAAGACAAACTTGGATTCTCATAATAATCTCTGCTCTTTTCATGACTAGGTACTCCAAATGTATTTTACTTATCAGAATACACAATATTGATATTTTTTCTGGCAAGCTTTTCTTTCCACCATTTTTCTTGGAGTCAAAACCCATCCCATGAATCAGACAAACTCAGATTCTCATAATATTCCCTATTCTTTTCATGATTGGGCACTACAAACACATTCTCCATATTGGGATACATGAAATTGATGCTTTGGTTTAGCAAGAAAACTTTTTTTTCCACCATTTCCCTTAGACCCAAAGTTCATCCGGTGAATGAGACAAACTTGGATTCTCATAAAATTCTCTATTCTTTTCATGATTAGGCACTATAAACACATTTTCCTCATTAGGATACACCATATTCATGCTTGGGTTTGGAAAAATAGCTTTTGCTTCCACTATTTTCGTTGAAGTGAAAGTTCATTTGTCAAGCTACATAAACTCGGATTCCCAAAATATTATTTATTCTTTTGGTTGTTAGGCATTATAAATTGTCTCTTCGTTGGGATACACTATTGATGTTTGGTTTGGTAAGAAAAGCTTTTATTTCTTTAATTTTTCCTTGAGTCAAAGTTCATCCATTGATTGAGGAAAACATGGATTCTCATAACAATCTCCACTCTTGTCATGATTAGGTACTACAATGACAAGAAAAACTTTTATTTCCTTTGTTTTTCTTAGAGTTAAAGTTCATCCATCGATTAAGACAAACTTGGCTTCTCATAACAATCTCCACTCTTGTCATGATTAGGCACTACAAGCATATTCTATTCCTTAGGACACATGATATTGATGCATTCATTTGGCAAGAAACCTTTTCTTTCCACCATTTTCATTAGTGTTAAAGTTCATCCCTCAAATCAGACAAACTTGGACTCTCATAATAATCTCCATTCTTTCCATTAGACCATAAACCCATTCTCCTTATCGAGATGCACAAAATTAATGATTTTGCTTGGCAAAAAAAGCTTTTCTTTCAACCATTTTCATTTAGAATTAAAGCTCATCCCTCGAGTGAGAAACTTGGATTCCTATAATATTCTCTATTCATCTCATGATTAGGCACTATAAGCACATTCTTCTTATTGGGATATACGATATTGATGCTTTGGCTTCGCAAAAAGAGTTTAAGTTTCCACTGCTTTCCATAAAGTCAAAGTTCATCTATCAAGTGAGATAAACTTGGATTCTCAAAACATTCCTTATTCCTTCCAAGATTCAACACCATAAACATAGTCTTCTTATTTGGATACACGATGTTGATGCTTCAGTTTGGCAAGAAAAGCTTTTCTTTCCTCCATTTTCCATAAAAACAAAGTTCATCCATCGAGTGAGATAAACATGGATTCTCATAATAATATCTATTTTTTATGGTTAGACATAATAAATAGTTCTCCATGTTGGGAAACATGATATTAATGGCTTAGTTTGGCAAGAAAAGCTTTTATTTCCACATTTTCCTTAGAGTCAAAGCTCATACATTGAATGAGACAAACTTGGATTCTCATAATAATCTCTACTCTTTTCCTAATTAGGCACTACAAACATATTCTATTTATTAGGATACACGATATTGATGCTTTGGTTCAGTAAGAAATGTTTTTCCTCCCACTATTTTTCCTAGAGTCAAAGTTCATCCGTTGAATCAGAAAAACTTGGATTCTCATCATAATCTTCATTCTTTTCATGATTAGGCACTACAAACATTTTTTTCTTATAAGAATACGCGAAATTGATGTTTTGGTTTGGCAAGAAAAACTTTTTTTCACCATTTTCCTTAGAGTCAAAGTTTATCCATCGAATGAGATAGACTTGGATCCTCATAATAATCTTCATTCTTTTCATGATTAGGCACTACAAACACATTCTATTGTCTGGATACCTAATATTGATGCTTTGGTTTGGTAAGAAAAGCTTTTCTTTCCACCATTTTCCTTAGAGCCAAAGTCCGTCCATTGAATGAGACAAACTTGGATTCCAATAATATTCTCCATTCTTCTCATGATAAAACACTATAAACACATTCTTCCTATTAGGATAGATGATATTGATGCTTTGGTGTGTAAAAAAATGCTTTTGTTTCAATCATTTTCCTTATAGACAAAGTTTGTTCATCGAATAAGATGAACTTGGATTCTCAAAATATTCTTTTCATGATTATTCACTATAAACGCAGTCTCCTCATTGAGATAAATGATATTAATGCTTTGGTTTGGTAAGAAAAGCTTTTTTTCCACCATTTTTCTTAGAATCAAAGTTCATCCGTCGAATAAGGCAAACTTGGATTGTCATAATAATCTTTATTCTTTTCATGACTAGACACTGAAATAGTTTTCCTTACCAGGATACATGATATTGGTGCGATGGTTTGGCAAGAAAAACTTTCATTTTCACTATTTTCATTATAATTGATGTTTATCCAATGAATGAGACAAACTTGGATTCTTATAATAATCTCTACTCTTTTCATGACAAGGCACTACGAACTTATTTTAGTCATCAGTATACACAATATTGATGCTTTGGTTTTGTATGAAAAGCTTTTCTTTCCACCATTTTCCTTAGAATCAAAGTTTATTTGTCCAATAAGGCAAACTTGGATCATCGAAATATTCTCAATTCTTTTCATGATTAGGCACATAAACACATTCGCATCATTAGAATCCATCATATTGTTGCTTTAATTTGGCAAAAAAGGCTTTTGTTTTTGCCATTTTCCTCAGAGTCAAAGTTCATCCATTGACTAACATAAACATGGATTCTCAAAATATTATCTATTCTTTTCATGATTAGGCACTTTAAACACAGTTGCCGCATTGGGATACACGATATTGATGCTTCGGTTAGGAAGAAAAGCTTTGCATTCCTTCATTTTTCTTAGAATCAAAGTTCATCCATTAAATGAGACAAACTTAGATTCTCATAATAATCTCTATTCTTTTTGTGATTAGACACTATAAACAGTTTTCTTTATCGGGAAACACAATATTGATGCATTGGTTTGGCAAGTAAAGCTTTTATTTCCACTATTTTCCTTAAAGTCAATGTTCATCCATTGAATGATACAGACTTGGATTTTCATAGTAGTCTCCACTCTTTTCATAATTAGGCACTATAAACACATTCTATTGGGATACATGATATTGATGATTTGTTTGGCAAGAAAACCTTTTTTTTTTGCCATTTTCCTTATAGTCAAAGTTCATCCATCGAATCAAACAATCTTCCATTCTCATAATAATCTCCACCATATTCATGATTAGGCACTGCAAACATGTCCTCCTTTTTAGGATACATGAAATTGATGCTTTGTTTGGCAAGAAAAGCTTTTTTCCCCCCATTTTCCTCAAAGTCAAAGTTCATTTGTCAAATAAGGTAAACTTGGATTCTCGTAATATTCTCTATTCTTTTCATGATTAGGGACTATAAACACATTCTCTAATTTGAATACATGATATTCATGCTTTGCTTTGGCAAATAAAGCTTTTGTTTCCACTATTTTCCTTGAAGTCAAATTTCATTTGTCAAATGAGATAAACTTGGATTCTTAAAATATTCCTAGTTCCTTTCATGATTAGGCATTATAAACATAGTCTCCTCGTCTGGATACATCATAGTGATGCTTTGGTTTGGTAAGAAAAGTTTTTCTTTCCACTATTTTACTTTGAGCCAAAGTTCGTACTTTGAATCTAGCAAACTTGGATTCTCATGATATTTTTCATTTTCTTCATGATCACATAGCATAAACACATTCTCCATATTGGGATACAAGATATTGAAGCTTTAGTTTGGCAAGAAAAGCTTTTCTTCTTACCCTTTTCCTTAGAGTCAAAGTTCATCCATCAAATGAGACAAACTTGGATTCTTGTAATATTCTCCATTCTTTCATGATTAGCAATATAAACATAGTCCCTTCATTGGGATACATGATATTAATGCTTTGGTTTGGCAAGAAAAGCTTTTCTTTCCACCATTTTGCCTCAAAGTCAAAGTTTATTCGTCGAATAAGACAAATCTAAATTGTCATAATAATCTTTATTCTTTTCGTTATTAGGCACTACAAATATTTCTCCTTATTGGAATACACAATGCTAATGCTTTGGTTTATGAAAAGGTTTTGTTTCCATCATTTTCCTTAAAGTCAAAATTTGTCTATCAAATAATATAAACTTGGATTCTCATAAGATTCTCTATTCTTCTCATAGTTAGGCTTTATTGATGAATTCTCCTCATCGGGGTACACGATATTGATGTTTTGGTTTGGGAGGAAAAGCTTTTGTTTCTACTATTTTTCTTAAACTCAAAGTTCATCCGTTAAATTAGACAAGCCTAATTCTAGTAATAATCTCGATTCTTTTCTTGATTAGCCTAATAATCTCAATTCTTTTCTTGATTAGCCACTATAAACACAGTCTCCTCATTGGGGAGACACGATATTAATGTTTTTGTTTGGTAGGAAATGTTGTTTTCCACCATTTTCCTTGGAGTCAAATTTTAGCTATTGAATGAGACAAAATTAGATTCCCATAACAATCTCCATTGTTTTTATGATTAGGCATAATAAAGATTTCTCCATATTATGATACATGATATTGGTGCTTTGGTTTGAGAAGAAAAGATTTTCTTCCAACCATTTTACTTAGAGCAGAAGTTCATTTGCCGAATAAGATAAACTTGGATGTTGGTAATAATCTCCATTGTTTTCATGATTAGGCATGACAATTATGTTGCATATAGATATTGATGCTTTAGTTTTGGCAAAAAACACGTTTCTTTCTACCATTTTCTATTAAGTTAAAGTTCATCTGTTAAAAGAGACAAACTTGGATTCCCATAGTAAACTTCATTCCTTTCATGATTAGTCACTACAAAAACTTCCTTCTTACAGGACACACGATGTTGATGTTGTGGTTTGGTAAGAAAAGCTTTTCATTCCACCACATTCTTATAGTTAAATTTCATTTGTCGAATGAGACAAACTTGGATTCTCATAATATTCTCTATTCTTTTTAGGATTTGACACTACAAACACATTCTTCTTTTTAGGATACACGATATTGATGCCTTGGTTTGGGAAGAAAAGCTTTTCTTCCATCATTTTCCTTAATGTCAAAGTTTATCTACTGAATAAGACAAACTTGAATTCTCATAATAATCTTAATTCCTTTCATGATTAGGACTATAAACAATTCTCTTTATCTAGATAAACGGTACTAAGGCTTTGGTTTGGTCAGAAAAACTTTTCTTTCCACCATTTTTCTTAAAGTAACTGTTCAACTGTCAAATAAGACAAACTTGGATTCTCATAATATTCTTCATTCTTTTCGTGATTAGGCACTATAAACATATTATCTTTATATGAGTAGACAATATTTGTGCTTTGATTTGGCAAATAGAACTTTTGTTTTCACCATTTTCCTTTAGGTCAAAGTTCATCTGTCAAATGAAACAAACTTGGATTCTTAAAATATTATCTATTCTTTTCATGATTAGGCACCATAAACATAGTCTCCTCGTTGGGTTGCATGATAGTGATGCTTTGGTTTGGCAAGAAATGTTTTTCTTTCCATTATTTTACATAAAGTCAAAGTTTGTACTTCAAATCTAGCAAACTTTGATTCCCATGATATTCTCCATTTTTTTCATGATTACTTACCATAAACACATTCTCTATATTGGGATAGATGATATTAAAGCTTTGATTTGACAAGAAAAGCTTTTCTTTCCACTAATTTCCTTAGAGTTAAAGTTCATCCATCGAACCAAACAAACTTGGATTCTTGTAATATTCTTTATTCTTTTCATGACTTGAAGGAAAATGGTGGAAACAGAAGTTTTTTCATCCAAACCAAAGCATCAATATCATGACCCCAATGAGGAGAATTTGTCGATAGGAATGGAGAATTTTACGAGTATCCAAGTTGGTTTTATTTGATAAATGAACTTTGACTTTAAGGAAAATAGTGGAAAGAAAAACTTTTCTTTCCAAACTAAAGCATCAGTATCATGTATCCCAATGGGGGAAATATTTATAGTGCCTAGTAACGAAAAAAATAGAGATTATTATGAGAATCTAGGTTTGTCTCATTCAACGAATGAACTTTGACTCTAAGGAAAATGGTGGAAAAAAAGCCTTTCTTGTCAAACCAAAACCTAAATAAGGAGAATGTGTTTATAGTGCCTAATCATGAAAAGAACAAAGAATATTATGAGAACCCAAGTTTGTCTTATTCGATGACGAACTTAAACTTTAAGGAAAATGGTCGAAAGAAAACATTTTCGAGCCAAACTAAAGCATTAATATCATGTATCCGATAAGGAAAACTATTTATATTGCCTAATCATGAAAAAATGGAGATTATTATAGGAATGCAAGTTTGTCTCATTTGACAGATTAACATTGACTATAAGGAAAATGGTGAAAAAAAAAGCTTTTCTTGCCAAACAAAAGAATCAATATCATCTATCCCAATGAAGGGAATATGTTTATAGTGCCTATTCAAGAGAAGAATGGAGAATATAAAGAGAATCCAAGCTTTTCTTATTCAATAAATGAACCTCTAAGAAAAATGGTGCAAGGAAAAGCTTTTCTTGCCAAAACAAAGCACTAATTTCAAGTATCTCAATGAGAAGAATATGTTTATAATGCCTTATCATGAATAAAGAATAATACGAAAATCCAAGTTTATATTATCGATAGACAAACTTTAACTCTAAGGAAAATAGTCAAAAGAAAAGCTTTTCTTGCTAAACAAAGGCAACAATATAGTGTACCCTGATAAAGAGAATGTGTTTGTAGTACCTAATCAAAAAAAAATACAAGTATAAAAGTTTATCTCATTTGATGGATAGACCTTGATTCTAAGCAAATGGGTGGAGAGAAAACCTTTTCATACCAAACCAAAACATCAATATTGTGGATCCCGATAAGGAGAATTATTTATAGTGCCTAATCATGAAAAGAATGGAGATTAATACAAGAATCCAAGTTTGTCTCATTCAACAAGCAAACTTTAACTGTGAAGAAAATGGTGAAAATAAAAGCTTTTCTTGCCAAACCAAAGCATCAATATCATGTATCCCAATGAAAAGAATGTGTTTATAGTGGCTAATCATAAAAAAATGGAGAACATTACAAGAATCCAAGTTTATCTCATTCAATGGGTGAACTTTTACTTTAAGAAAAATGGTCTTTCAAAAGCTTCTCTTGCCAAACCAAAGCATATCATGTATCTTGATAATGAGAACTATTTATAGTGCCTAATCATAAAAGGAATAGAGATTATTATGAGAATCCAAGTTTATCTTATTCAATGGATGAACTTTGATTCTAAGGAAAATGGTGGAAAAAAATGTTTCATACAAAAGGATCGTGTATCCCAATAAGGAGAATGTATTTATAATGCCTAATCATGAAAAGATTGGAGAATATTATGAGAATCCAAGTTTGTCTTATTCAATGGATGAACTTTGACTTTGAGGAAAATGGTGGAAAGAAAAACTTTTTTAGCCAAACTATAGTATCAATATCGTGTATCCCAATAAGGAGAACATTTTATATTATGCCTAATTATTAAAAAATGGAGATTATTATGAGAATCCAAGCTTTTTTCTTTCAACGAATGAACTCTAACACTAAGGAAAATGGTGGGAAAATGGTGGAAAGAAAAGAAAAACCTTTCTACCCTAGCCAAAGCATGAAGATTATGTATTCCAATGAGATGACTTTGTTTATAGTGCCTAATCATGAAAAGAATAAAGAATATTACAAGAATACAAGTTTGTCTCATTTGATGGATGAACTTCAACTCTAAGGAAAATGATGGAAAAAAAAGCTTTTCCTGCCAAACCAAAGCATCAAGATTGTGTATCCTACGTAGAGAATATGTTTATAGTGCTAATCATGAAAAAAATGGAAAATATTACAAGAATCTAAGTTTGTCTTATTCAGTTGACAAACTTTAACCTTAAGGAAATTGGTGGAAAGAAAACCTTTTTTGGCCAAACCAAAGCATCAACATCACGTATCCTAATAAGGAAAACTGCTTATATTATGCTTAGTCGTGAAAATTTTAGAGATTATTACAAGAACTCAAGTTTGTGTCATCCGACAAATAAACATTGAAAAAGCTTTTCTAGCTAAACCAAAGCATCAAGATCATGTATCCTAGTGAGGAGACTTAGTTTATAAAGCCTAATCATGAAAAAGATGGAGAGTAATATGAAAATCCAAGTTCATCTCATTCGACAGATGAACTTTGAGTTTAAGGAAAACAATGGAATAAAAAGTGTTTCCTGTTATACCAAAGCCTCAGTATCATGTATCCCAATAAGTTGACTATGTCTATAGTGCCTGGCCATGAAAAGAATAAAGAATATTCTGGGAATTCAAGTTTGTCTCATTTAACAAATGAATTTTGACTCCAAGGAAAATAGTGAAAAAAAAAGCTTTTCTTCTTAAATCAAAACATCAATAACAAGTATCCCAATGAGAAGAAAGTGTTTATAGAGCCTAGTCATGAAAGAATGGAAAATATTACGAAATCCAAGTTTGTCTCAGTTGACCAACAAACTTTGGCTTTGAGAAAAATGGTCAAAAGAGAAGCTTTTCTTGCCAAACCAAAGATTAATATCGTGTATCCTGATAAGGAGAATTATTTTTGTGCCTAATCATGAAATGAATGGAGATTATTACTTGAATCCAAGTTTATCTCATTCGATAGATAAACTTTGATTCTAAGAAAAATGGTAAAATGAAAAATGTTTCATACAAAACCAAAGCATCAATGTCATGTGTCCCAATAAGCAAAATATGTTTATAGTGCCTACTCATGTAAAGAATGAAAGTGTTATGAGATCCAAGTTTGTCTTATTCGATGGATGGACTTTGACTTTAAGAAAAATGGTGGAAAAAAACTATTTTTGGCAAAACCAAAGCATCTATAACATGTATCCCAATAACAAGAACTGTTTATATTGTGCCTATTCATGAGAAGAATGGAGATTATTGCAAGATTCCTAGCTTCTATTATTCAATGAATGAGCTCTAACTCTATAGAAAATGGTGGAAAAAGCTTTTCTTGCCAAATCAAACCATGAAGATCATGTATCCAATGAGAAGACTCTATTCATAATGCCTAATCATAAAAAAAAAAGAGAATATTATAAGAATCCAAGTCTCATTCAGTAGACGAGCTACGACTTTAAAGAAAATAGTGAAAGGAAAAACTTTTCTTGCCAAACAAATAATCATTATCATGTATGTTTATAATGCCTAGTGATGAAAAAAATAAAAAATATTATGAGAATCCAAATTTGTCTTATTCAATAGATAAACTTTGGCTCTAAGGAAAATAGTAAAAAAAAAGCTTTTCTTGCTAAACGAAAGGATCAACATCAGTATCCCAATGAGAAGAAAGTGTTTATAGAGCCTAGCCTTAAAAAGAATAGAGAATATTACAAGAATCCAACTTTGTCTCATTCAATGGATGAACTTTGATTATAAAGAAAATGGTGGAAAGAAAAGCTTTTCTTACCAAACCAAAGCATCAATGTCTGTATTGCAATGAGGAGACTGTGTTATAGTGTTTAAACATGAAAAGAATGGAGAACATTACAAGAATTTAAGTTTCTCTCATTTGATAGATAAACTTGACCTTAAGGAAAATTATAGAAAGAAAAGCTTTTCTTGCCAAACCAATGTAGTAATATCATGTATCTTGAAAAAGATAATGTGTTTAAAGTGCCTAATCATGAAAAAAATGGAAAACATTACAAGAATCCATGTTTGTCTCATTCGATAAACAAACTTTAAGTCTAAGGAAGATAGTGGAAAAAAAGGTTTTCTTACCAAATCAATGCATCAATATCATGTATGAGAATGTGCTTGTAATGCTTAATCATGAAAAGAATAAAGACAATTATGGGAATCCAAGTTTATCTCATTTAATAGATAAACTTTGACTCTAAGGAAAATGGCAGAAAGAAAAACTTCTCTTCCTAAACCAAAGCATTAATATTAGTATCCAAATGAAGCAAATGTGTTTATAGTGCCAAATCATGAAAATAATGGAGAATATTACGAGAACCAACCTTGTCTTATTCAATGGATGAACCTTGACTCTAGGGAAGATAGGGGAAAGAAAAGCTTTTTTTGCCAAACCAAAGCATCATTATTGTGCATCCTGATAAGGAAAATTGTTTAATAGACCTAATCATGAAAAAATAGATATTATTATGAGAATCCAAGTTTGTCTCGTTTGATAAGCGAACTTTGATTCCAAGGATAATGGAAGAAAAAATGTTTTCACCAAACTAAAGTGTCAATATCACGTATCCAAACGAGGATATTGTGTTTATAGTGCCTAATCATGAAAAAAATGGAGAATACTATGATAATCTATGTTTGTCTTATTCGATTGATGAACTTAGACTTTAAGGAAAATGGTGGGAAGAAAACATTTCCTAGCCAAAGCAAGGCATCAATATTGTGTATCATGATAAGAAGAATTGTTTATAGTGTCTAATCATGAAAAAACTGGAAATTATTATGAGAATCCAAGTTTGTCTCATTTGACGGGCAAACTTTGACTCTAAGGAGAATGGTAGAATGAAAAGCTTTTCTTACCAAATTAGAGCATCCATATCATGCATCCTAATGAAGAGAATGAGTTTATGGTGCCTAATCAAGACAAGAATGAAAAATATTAACAGAATCTGAGCATGTCTCATTCAACAAATAAACTTTGACTCTGGGAAAAATGTTGGAAGAAAAAACTTTTCTTGCCAAACCAAAGCACCAATGTCATGTATCGCAATGAGAAGGCTTTATTTATAATGCCTAATCATGAAAAGAATGGACAATATTACAAAAATCCAAGTTTGGCTCATTCAATCAACAAACTTTGACTTTAAGGAAAATGGTAGAAAGAAAAACTTTTCTTGCCAAACCAAAGCATCAATACCATGGATCCCTATAAAGATAATTCTTTGTGGCACCTAATCATGAAAAGAATGTAGATTCACACAAGAATCCAAGTTTATCTCATTCGATAAACAAACTTTGACTGTAAGAAAAATGGAGGAAATAAAAGCTTTTTTTCTAAACCAAAGCATCAAATATCATGTATCCTAATGAGCAAATTGTGTTTATAGTGCCTAATCTTGAAAAGAATGGAGAACATTACGAAATCCAAGTTTATCTTATTCGACGGATGAACTTTGACTCTAAGAAATGGTGGGAGGAAAAGCTTTTCTTTCCAAGCTAAAGCATCAATATTGTGTATCCCGATAAGGAGAATGTGTTCGTAATGCCAAATCATGAATATATTGGATATAATTATAGGAATCCAAGATTGTTTCTTTCAACGGACAAACTTTGAATCCAAGAAAAATGGTGGAAACAAAAGCCTTCCTTGCCAAACCAGCATCAGTATCATGTATCCCAATAAGAAGACTATGTTTATAGTGCCTAGTTAAGTAAACAATGGAGAACATTATGAGAATCTAAGTTTATCTCATTCAGTGGATAAAGTTTAACTCTAAGAAAAATGGTGGAAAGAAAAGCTTTTTTGTCAATCCAAAGCATTAATATCATGTATCTTGATAAAGATAATGTATTTGTATTTGTAGTGCTTAATCATGAAAAGATTGGAGATTATTATAAGAATCCAAGATTGTCTCATTCAAGGGACAAACTTTGGCTCTAATGAAAATGGTGGAAAGAAACGCTTTTTTTGCCAAACCAAAGCATTAATATTGTATATTCTAATAAGGAAAATTATTTATAGTGCCTAATCATGAAAGAATAGAGGCTATTACGAGAATCCAAGTTTGTCTTATTTAACAAATGAACTTCGATTCTAAGGAAAATGGTGGACAAAAAAGTGTTTCATATAATAGCAATGCATCACTATCGTTTATCCCAATGAGGAGAAAGTGTTTATAGTGCCTAATCATGGAAAGATTGGAGAATATTATGAGAATCCAAGAGTGTCTTATTCAATGGATGAACATTAGCTTTAAGGAAAATAGTGGAAATAAACTTTTTCAAGCTAAACCAAAGCATCTATATCATGTATCTTGATAAGAAGAACTATTTATACTATGCCTAGTCATGAAAAGAATAGAGAATATTCTCTATTCTTTTCATGATTAGGCACTATAAACACATTCTCCTCATTAGGATACACAATATTCTCTAAACTTGAATGAGAACAACTTGAATAAGATAAAATTTGATTTTCATAATATTCTATATTCTTTTCATGATTAGGCATTATAAACACATTCTCCTCATTAGGATACACAATATTCTCTAAACTTGAATGAGAGTAACTTGAATAAGACAACTTGGATTTTGGTAATATTCTCCATTCTTTTCAAGATTAGGCATTATAAACATAGTGCACTCATTGGGATACACAATATTGATGCTTTTGTTTGTCTTAATGCTCTCATTCAAGTTTAGAGAATATTATGTTTCCTAATGAGGAGAATGTATTTATAGTTCCCAATCATGAAAAGAATATAGAATATTATGAAAATCGAAGTTTGTCTTATTCAAGTTGCTCTCATTTAAGTCTAGAGAATATCATGTATCCCAATGAGGAGAATGTGTTTATAGTACCTAATCATGAAAAGTCCAAGTTCATGATTTGATATGGGTTTTGATCTTTTCTGATGCAAAGAAATAAGTTAAAAAAGAGTTTTGGATCAATGGTGGATGAGTCAAAAACCTTTGGTCCAAAATGTATTGATGCATTACAAAATGTATTGACATATTTGGTAAAAAAACCTTGAGTGTATCGATACAATGAACATTGTATCGATACATGTTGATACGTATCGATACATTTCTTTATAGAATGTATTTTTGGTCTTGGCATGGCCTAGTATCGATGCATGAGCTCTTGTATCGATACATAAGCTTATGCATCGATACATTTACATGTTGTATCAATACAAATAAGGACATTTCAAATTTTTGGCATGTTGGAGCATTGTATCGATACATGATAACCATGTATTGATATATTCAAGCAAAATTGTGAATTTTCTCATATCTTTTGTCCCCAGACACCTTGAGTTCCGTCTTTTGATTCCACATCTTTGCATTTACCTTTGATATGATCCATAGGCCTTCTTAACCTCCTCAAAATACTTTTTCATCGCGTGCCAACATCGCACCCTCTCATGTCCTTGCTCCAGATTGCTAAAAAAAAGTAGCCCGGACAAAATAAGGTGTCTACACCCCAAAAATGATTTTTTAGGATACTAGGAATATTTTTAGATTGACCTTCGTTAGGTTACCTTTCTGGCAGTGTCTTGTCCACCCTTAAGGCCTTCAAACCAATTTAGAACAAATTCAAAAGGTGGGATAGTGTGATGCTATCCTCTATTTTCAGTTATGGTTAAACTTGAGTTATTTTCCAAGCTTTATCTTGAGACATTCGAATGTCACCATATCACCCTGTCCAGCCTCGAGAACATGCTCTGACCTTCTAGAGGCTCGTATCAAGGTATGAATATTTTTGTTTTATTTTTACATCTTTACCATCCTCATTCACAATAATTTTTTTGCCAAAAATTGTCAAAATGCTCACTTATTCTCTAAATCATAAAGTTTTTTCAACCTAAGCTTTTCAATGTGAATTCTTTAAAAAGGGTCAGATATGAGACTTTCAAGGATACTCCAACTTCAACCTTTCGAGGGGATACTCCAACCTTATCTTTCAACTATAATTAAATTTTCTCATTCTTAGACTTCCATGAATGTGTCAAGAAAACCTCCTTCAATCAAGAAACCTAAATGCATCTCGAAAATTGTCAATTTAGTTATTCCTAAATAATTGATGCCAATTGTGAGATAAATTCAAAAGTGCATCTCCTCCCCTTATCATTACATTGAATGGTCCATGTTATGTTACTTTATTCGTTGCTATACTAACGTGATTTCTTTTTGATGATTATTTGCATGCATGTTTTCAAAACATTTCAAGTAAAACTAAAAGTAATATTCTACGTGGATATCTCTCCAGTGCCCAAAGTAGAATATTCTATTTTTCAAAGTAAAATCTAAATGTCAATTTTATTAAAAATCTCTATGTTCCCCATCTTTCCTAGGCATGTATGAGATTAAACCTTTTCATCAAAACTTGGATTTGTATTTCTATAAAATTAATGCATTAAAAGGGGATTACATCGAAATAGTGATGAGCTAAGATTGAAAGAATTAAAATCGAGATAAGACATAGCTAGTAAGGTAATAATTTCAAGGTGTTACGAAGAGGTTTGTACCTTATCAAATGTAACTAACTCTCATGCCCAAACAATGAATCTTTGTACTACAGAGACCACAGGATCGATGTTTTAAGTTTTGTAACTTAAAACATAGGTTTCAATAGGCTTCTAGTAATGCCTAGCCTAAAATGATCGGTGGTGACTCCAAGCGTTGGCGACTTCATGATAATCATCTGAGGCCAATAAGATGAGTGATTCATCTTGTTGTTTCTTTCACTATATCATGAGTCGAGAATCTGTACTTTCTTATTCTCATCACATCGTGAAGGAAAAGTCTTAGTCAAAAAGATATTTCCTAGTTAGATAGATATTTTAAATCGTTTGCACCATTAAATCTGTGAGGATCCATCCCAAGGCATGTTACGACATGTGTCTTCTTTTATTCTAAGGTTTATGGTTTCAGTGGATTCTTCATAAGGTAATATTTGTTTTTCTTCCTATTCAACTAGTTTCAATAGGTCTAAAGGTATAGGGTTCTCTTCAAGATCTTTTTCAGATTTAACCTAACTAGCACAGATTGATTGCTCGAAATCAATTCCCAAGGTTTCAGTATGAACATTCATGTCACCTTCATTGGGGCACCTAAAAATATGGAAAAGAACAATATAGGAGGAATAAAAAAAGTCTAAGGTCAGCAAAAGTTATGAACACAAAGAATGAATGCAAAATGCTTAGTCATTTTCATTGGTAATACTTGATAAAAGTTGCCCATACAAAAAATCCTACAATGCTTTTGGGTGAGAGCATGTAGGTTTAGTTTATAGCATTACTTTGAAATAGACTTGAATAATATAGGAATCTTGATCTCAATCCAAACACTTAGAACAAACCCTAGAGGGCACATGCCAGTTCTAAACTTCAGTTAACATCTTTGGCTAGCCAATCATATTGATAGAGATATCCTCGAATACTTTGTTTAATGTGAGCACAGCACTAGCAGAGCTAGTATTTACATGGCCCCTTCAGCGAAAGTTTTCCTAAAGTGCTGGGAATATCATTGGCTTATCCTCTATGTCTCATCCTAACGAATGAGCCATTCTTCTTTCATGGTTTTTCTAAGCTTGCTTTCTTTCTGTTGTGCACTAGGCTTGAATCCTAACCCTATTTTGTTGAGGTTAACCATTTTCAAGGCTTTAGCAATTACTTGAAGGCATTTTTTGGGTCCCTTTCTAACCTGGGCACCTTTATTAACGGTCAACTTTAAACCTATATGAGTGCTTTCTGATAAGTGAGGCTAAACTATTAGCAATTCCTCTTTGATATAAATAGCATTGACAAACTCAATGGATTGAAAAAAGGATTCAGGGATATTTTCATCAAGTTCAAGATAAGGGCATCAATTGAGGTAGCAATAATGATATCTTCTTCCCCTTCGATGTTGATAACTTTATTCTCGATGAGAAATTTTAACTTTTGGTGCAAAGATGATGGTACTACCCCAGCAGTATGAATCCACGGCCTTCCTAATAGGAAATGTCGATGTTTCTAACAAGCAATATGATAGAGCAATGTCCATCACATGGAAGTCAACTTCATAAATCCATGGGTCAATTTAGAGGGGAATGGTGATGTTCTCGACAATGTTTCGGCAAGTTCCATCAAATGCTCACATAATCATATAATTATTTTGGATATAAGATATGCTAATAGGGAGCTTGTTCAAGCATGACATGGGTATTACATTTAAAGCTAACCCGTTATCAATGATCACTTTAGGCAACGTGGTGCCTTTACAATATATGGTGATTGGAGGGCCTCATAATTTCTTCTTCCTCTATGTAGGATTTCATCATTATTGAAAGATATATAATTGTTGATGGTGATGTTGTTCACTAGGTGATCCAATTGACCTATAAAGATGTCAAGAAGGACATAGGCCTTATTCAGAACCTTAAGAAGGGCATTTCTATGAGCGTCTGCAGTGACAACACAAATATCTTGGCAAATCACTTGTTCAACTGATCGATAATACTATGTTCACTGTGCTTGATGAATTTGAGGAATTCTATAGCTTCTTTCTCGCTCACTAGATCATTGACAGCTATTGAATTTAAGTTCTTAGTTGCAGACTTTGGTGGTTGAGAAACGAGATTGGCATTCTTTTGCTGAGTGCTATTTTTTGATGCTATCAAGGCATAACATCGGCCGCTTCAAGTTAGCTGACTTACACTTAAAATGTCAACACTTATTGCTTACTGGCTAGATTCTCTGATGACTAAGGTTTTATTTTCATAGTTCCAAGGAATTACCTTGTCATCTTTGTACGAGAAGGAAGATGGAAGTTGAATGATCATCTTTGGCGAAGGCTAAACGGGTTCAACTTTAACTCTCAATCAATTATCATACAAAATCAAAGACCTTTCAATCTCGTAAGAGAGATTGCCCTTTTCTTCTTTTAGTGCATTGACAAATGATGTTGTATTACTAACTCAATATACAGGGTTTACTTTTAATCATAGGATTTGATTCTACCCTCATTCATCATTCTTTGAGCCATTATGCGAAACTTTTTGCATGATTGAAAAGTATGGCCGCATATAGTATGGAAGTTACAGAAGTTATCAATCCTTTCCTCTGTCTTCTCAGTTGCATTAAGTAGCTTAGATTGCACCAAGATTTGCCAAACCAAATTCATTGGCATCCGAACTTCTTCTACGTTTTCCATAATCTTGCAATTTTCTTCAACGATCATTTCCTTTAGGTCAAACTTAGTACGAGTTTGAGATAAACTAGCTTCAGTGGTGGATTTTGATTATTTACTTGCCTTTATCTTTCTTTTCCCTTTGCTTTCGTAGATAACTTTTTTTTTCAATTCATTTTTCATGGCCTCATCGATCCTCCCACAGAGTATGACCATATTCATGAAGTTTTTCGAGAAGCTTTTCCTATCCTTTTATAATAAAGGGCTTGCAACATGCCAATGAATCTAATAATCATCTTTTTTTCTATTAGTAATGGGTGAATATGGGCAGCCTCTTCCATCCATCTTATAGCATATTGCCTAAAACTTTCATTAGCTTTTTTCCTCATGCCCATAAGAGATGGACAACTAGAGATCTAACCATCGATGGGTCTTTCCTCATTAGTAACATTGATAGATGGATCATCATGTCCATCCCACTCCTCGTAGAACTCGATTTCGGACCAATCCATCATCCCTTCGACCATCTTCAAGAATGATAGGCAATGTTGCAAGTTGTGTCTTGACTGCAGTGGCAGCAAGATGTATCAACGATATTTTTTCTTTAACTTTTGTTATCTATTACTATTTTGATTTTCATGAAAGCCTACCAGACCTTACTCCTCGGGGTTTTGACTTTTACCATATTTTTTTTCATTTGATAGCTTTTTCCATCGATTATTACATTCACTCCTAGTTTGACGTGATTAGGGAGTGGGTTGGCCCCCATATTGGGTCCAAGACCTTGCTTAATCTTGATCACTCCTTTTTCTAGTAAACCCTGCACCTTTCTTTTGAAAGAAGTGCAATTCTCGATAGATTGGCCTTGCATTCTTGCATGGTATTCACAATAAGTGTTCTCATCATACCATTTAGGATACGGTGATGATCTTGGGTTCGTGAATATTGAAGCCACTAGTTTGCTTGCCAATAAGCGAGAGTAGATCCCTTTATATAAGTAAGGGAGTGGTTCAAAGTGCTCCCTTTCTTATGATGCTTGTTGGTTATTCGAAGCTCTCGCATTGTGCATATTGCGGGGTTGTACATTCTAGGCCACACTTTGCATAGGATTCGATGCAAAGCTTATTGCAGAAGTGAACCCGTTAGCATGGATTGGTTATGGTGCTATGAGTAAGGAGTAAAACTCATATTCAACATGCTTGGGAA
This sequence comes from Adansonia rubrostipa, assembly GCA_038381775.1. Classification (NCBI taxonomy): domain Eukaryota; kingdom Viridiplantae; phylum Streptophyta; class Magnoliopsida; order Malvales; family Malvaceae; genus Adansonia; species Adansonia rubrostipa. The sequence continues at coordinate 176,653 of JBBYHM010386577.1, read as the reverse complement.
GTACATAGGTTGTGCTGAATGCAGACTTTGATTAAACTTAGCACAATTATCGCTTACAACATTCAATTCTCTCTCTTTACCGTTATTTGTAGTCTTTTTGACTGATCTAGATGCTTCCTCGATAGATATCATGCCGTTCTTGGTGGCATTCTCAATCATTTCACCTGATATAACCTTATCAGCAAATTTTTTTGTGGCACTTGCTACTAGCCTTGTGTAGTAAGGAGCTTGTAAGGTGCCAACAAACATAACTGTCATTTCTTTTTCAGTTAGAGGAGGGTGAACTTGAGCTGCCTCCTCTCTTCATCTCTGAGCATACTGTTTAGAACTTTCAAAAGATTTTTTTCTATGTTCATGAGAGAAAGATGATTTGGAACCTAATCAAACACATGCTTATACTGTTCAAGGAATACACATGCAAAGTTTACCTATGTCTAAATGCTTTTGGATCAAGCCCTTTGTACCATCAGAGGGCTGCTCTAGTCAGGCTATCTTTGAAGCAATGAATCAGCAGCTTCTCGTTCTCTTGATGTCGCGCTAGTTTATGATAGTACATGCAAAGATGGGTACTAGGGTTAGTAGTCCCATTGTATTTTTCAAAATCAAGCACTTTAGAATTGGGTGGGATAACGAGCCTCAAAACTAGCCCTAATAACTTTGCATCCATGATTCCAAATTTGTTACTTCCTTCCATAGCTAGAAGATGCTTTTCTAATGAGTGATACTTGTCTAAGTCCTCATCATTTTTTGAGGGCCTCTTTGTTTTCTTTTGCTTCATGTGTTGATCAAGGTTTGAGACTATTGCTTTAACGGTGAAGAGCTTGTACTTTGAAATCCTTAAATTAAATAGGATGCTATTGCAAGATTGATATAAATAAATGGCTGAGATGGTGGGATATTTGTCACCAAAAGGTGTTGCCTACGTAGTGCCCCTTTCTTGAGCATTGGTGGCCTCAGTACCACTATTCAAATTGCTTTTAAGGTGGGCCAGTTCTTTTCCCATCTTGACTATGCTCGCTTGTCTTTTTTCCTTCAAGGCATTGGCTAGCAATTTGGTTAGCTTAGCGATCTATGCTTGAAGTTTCTCATGCTTATAGAGTGCTTACATTTGGGATTCTCTATACATGAGTTTAAGTCTTTTAATGCTGGCCTGGTGATCATTTTCCATCACTTTTTTATGACTGCAAGTGTTGTACCAATGGCGACCTATAGATTCCATGTTTTGGATTACCTTTACTTTAAAGTATTTTCAGATTAGGCCTTTATGGTATGTCCATGCATTTGTTTGATGCAATGAGAGTAAATATGCGATCATGGATGAATAAAACCCATGAAAGGATTAGACTAGTTATGCAAATACGAAAAAGACAGTTGGATAAAGGGATAGCTCCACTAATAGCATCTTTCATTAAAGTAACGAAATATCTTAGTTACATATGATTACATTAAAAAATGCCTAACATAGTTACATTGCTTGATTACATGGTCCAAGAAGTATAACAACACTTGATCATGGCTCTAGTGGGCAAGATATCACGGGTCCAGGATCGGGCTACATCCATCATGTTCTTGGCCTCTAACTGAGCTATCTGATCTGCTATGTGAGATGATGATGATAGACAATTTTGGCAAGCATGATCAACCACTTGAAGCCATTTTTGCTCTCGCTGTTTGGAGGCTCTTATCATGCATCAACTTGGTCTTGGCAAGCTTGAAGAGAATGCTCTAAGCCTTGGATTCTGAGTGTCAGAACTCCATTTTTGACCTATTTTGCTCTTAAATCTCATACTTGAGCCTCTAACCATTCATTCCTCCTTTGATAAATTAATCTAAGAGCCTAGGTTCTAACAAGCTTTTCACTATTGACCCTAGCAGCTTTTCTGTATTAGTGTAGTTTCTTCTCGAGAGCAGTAATTTATGTCCTCCACTTTACTAATGACTTTCCAAGCCTTCGAGACTTGCTTGCTTTGTTAAGGGCCACATAATCTCTTTTTAAGCTCTCAAGATCCTCCTTGAGATGGTTTTTCTTCCCTTAATAGCCCTGCTCATCTTGCCATCCCTGAGGTGGAGGTCTATTTTCAATTAACTATTGTCCTTCTTTAATTAAGCGATCTCCTTGGCAAACGTTACCTTTTCTTATTCGAACTCTTGCTTGAGCAATTCAATTTCAAAAAGAAATTCGTCAATTGACATTTATGATGTCTAGATACCCGACAGAGGCATGGCATCATTAATGCGACGAATCCTCCATTCATCTAACCTAGGGTCATACCAAGCCCTCTTCAACATCTTTCCATGCAAAAGGTTTGTTTCCATGCTTGAAAAGCTAGCTAGATTTTTTACTTGTAGTCAGGCTTACCATAATCAAAATCCTACAGCTTTAAGTCTTGGATGAAGGTGATGAATTGATAGAATTAGAATTATATAAGAACTAAAAGAAAAGCGTAGCTAGTACTTCCTTATAATCCTATGAGCAGTACACAACTATAATCTCTGCACTGATATATGACTGTTTATGAGAAAAACCAAGAGGCCTTCCATGTTACCTCCTCCCTCTTGAAGTTTTGAAAATTTTGGAGCTATTACTCGTCAGATTTGCCTTAAGGCCATTCCTTCCCAAGTACCTTAGAGATAGGGCTAACACTAGGTAAGAAGTAACATGACGTCCTACTTTTTTTAGGGCCAAAATGGATGACGAGCCAAATATGAAGGAGCGATGCACATATGATAAATCTACTCATTCCCATTTTCTCACAAAAATTAAGAGGTCAAATAGTTTCAACAAAGATGACTGGTGCAGGATTAATGTTGCAGCACAAGTGAAAAGAGACATCTGCTACCGTAGCTTCAACATAACCAATGTCTTTAGGAATATAACCAAACCATATATTGCCAAAGCATAGATATCTTGGATTTTTTGGATGTCAACGGTACTCGCCATTGCTTCTCTCAGACTGGCCCATAAGATGCATTCACTGTTCCCCTTTATGTTGATATAACTTTTAATCTAAGACTCTGTTGCCCTAAGGATTTGAGCGAATCTTTTCTTGAAGGTTAGAGGATTCAACACTTTGTAGTATATCCTGTTGACCTTTGCTTTCTCAATGTTGAGTAATGCTGTGTATTCATCAACTATGGGAACTAAGTCTTTATGATTGAAAATGAAACTCTAGTATGCTGGATTCTAAAATTGAGAAGCCATTTGTAACAAACTGACATCTAAATGAACTTAAAGTAGAAGAGCGATATCTCTACATCTCTTAGTGAATGATTCCCTTTAAGTACTATCCCAATTATTCTATATGATCCTCAGATCTTATCAATCACTTTGATGGTATCCTATCTTAATCCTTTCATGCACTACTGAGACATGCCTTGGTTTAAGGACATTTCCATCTTCATGTTGTCGGGGCTCTGAAGTGGACTACTACTCCATGATAGATGCCTCTTAGTGAACACTAATCCATTAGAGCCAATTATCCTATAATTATAGCAATTATGACGAAATGATGCATGGTGAAAATGAAAGCAAAATGAGAACAAGTTAGTAACCAATACAAAATAATAGGTAAAAGATAAGAAAATGAAAGAATAGCAGCAAAAGTGTAGCACAAAATTTGCCCTAAGAATAGGTGGCAGGATGCCTAGGGCAAACATGATGAATATAAATGTTGAGGCATTAAACGGGTAGCATACTAGCATGTCCATATTAAAATTTCCTCTTCACGAAGCAACATGATGCCTCATGTGACTAAGACGGACTGTTTAAATGATGATGTTCATCCATCACCATTTATGTTAAGTACATGCTAAGCCATTATTCGGGCAGCATGACCACTTATTTCAGTCAAATATGACTATTTCAAGATGGCATTGCAGGTAATGGCATTCACTTGCTCTACCAACTCATTAAAGGGGATTTACCATCAAACATAATAGCATATCCTAAAGAAATGATTATGAAAACAAAAAAGACAAATGAGGGTGACAATGTTCACTTATCATTGCCTACGTAACCAATGGTATGTAGGAGTAAAGGTAAGAAATGTTTCCTCGAGTGGCCATAATCTTCGGGTTATTCTAGCAGCATCTGGTATGGCTTAACATGATTTAGCTCGTAAGGTTCACTATATGAGTTTAAGTTGATGCTTATTTTGGTATCTGAATAGTTCCTCCATCTAGTAAGAATAACCAAGGCACCTCGATCCTAGGCCATTGTAGGTTTAGTGAAACGGGATTGATCCAGTGGATCTATTTCCCTATGCAAATGCGAAGGAATACTCACGAGAGACATAGGTGATTTACATCTCGAAAGGTCTTGCCATGGCTAGGAAGAGGCTTACTCACACAGGTAGATGGCTCACATCCTCCTAATAATTATGGTACTAATCATACCATGGTGTATGGTGGGAATCTAGTGCAAATGATAGTGTATAATGTGTGTCAGGGAAACAATCAACCTTTTTGTTTCACTTCCATATTACCATATTTATTCAAATCAATATTTATTTAGGCATAAATAATCCCTAACAATCACAAGACAAAAGCATAAACAATATAGATTAGTAGGCAAAAATAAAAAAATATATATATCTAAACAATTATAGAGATAAAAAACCAAGAACTGAGTGAGAAATAACTAGTTATAGGCCTAAGTCTCTAAAATAATCCCTAGTAGAGTCGCCAAGTTGTAGCCACGTGCCTGGGATTTAAAACTTTAGACAATTCGAAGGGTATAGCACACTCAACTTAAAAATAGATGATGGTTGGTTTTGGTTCAGCCTTTGACTATCCTTTGATTGGGATTTGGATTAGGCATGATGATATGAAGAGGATAGGGACCATCAAATGAGTTGCTTATCCAACTGGACTCGGATGGCCACCACGAAGTGGCCATAAACTTGATCATTTTAGGCTAGCAAGATCAGACGTCTATTGAATACAATATTATGAGTTACAAAACTCGAAACACTATTTTTAAGGTCTACGAAGTACAGAGATTCATTGGTTGGGCTCGAGAGTTGGTTACGCATAGGGAAGGATTAGCATCCCCACGATGCCTGAAATCAGTACCTGCTAACTATATCTTACTTCAATCTGGGCTAAATCGGATCCATTTGGTCTTTATTTAGATATAATCCTCTTTAATGCTTGAAGTTTAGAAAAATGTGAATCCAGGGTTTTTTATTAAGAAAAATTAGATCACCTATGAGCCTCGAAGATGTGCGAAACAAAAGGAGTTTTTATGAAAAAGATGTTCGGATTGGATTTTAAAAATTAGATGTTTCATATTGGGCACCAGAGAGATACCAACATGAAACATCACCTTGTAAATTTCATTAGAAAATGAATTTTAAATATGAATGCACAATAAAATAACAAAAGGAAACTAGTGAGGCAAAAATAAGAAATATAATAATATCATAAACAAGCAATCATAAGCAAAAGAACATAAAAAAAGGAGGCTATCGAAATGTATCTCATAATTACCTTCGATTATTGAAGAATAACCCGGATGACAATTTGAGAGACCAATCTGGATTTGGTGGTAATTTGAAGAACGAAGAAAGTTTTTATCAAAGCAGTTTGAGGCATCGAGAAGAGAGAAAATTTTAAGTTTTTAAGCTAAAGCAAGGTTGGAGTATCCCCTCGGAGAAGTGCGGTTAGAGTGTCCTCTAAAATAGAGTTATGAAAATAGTTAAGAATAAAGAAAAAATTTTATTATTATTTTTTAAAAAATAGGGTTTGAGTATCCCCTAAGAGTAATGGGGTTGGAGTGTGCCCAAAGTTAGAAAATCATTTAGGAACTAGGAGAAAATTTAAACTTTGATTAAAAAATAAGTTTAGAGTATCCCTATTAAGTTTTAAGTTGGAGTATCTCCACTAGTAAAAATTTTAATATGAAATCCTCTTTTTTTTTTTTTTTTGCATTTTAACCTTGGTCCAAGTCAAAAAGGGTTGGTCTTGTGAAGGAGATTAAATGGGTGCATTTCGAGACATTCGAACATCTTGATAAAAGGAGATTAGAAAATTAGGTTGAAAATAGTGGGCAACATCATGTCATCTTCATTTCCAGATTTTTTTCGGGTTTATCAAAAGACTTTAGAGGGTAAAGGAGGTATTGTTGGAAAGGTAACTCAATAAGGTTTTATATAAAAATATTCCAAAAATTCTAGAATATCACTTTCTAGGTGAAATTAATTTTTGAACTTAGGTTCATCTCAGCTCTGGTACATGTAAAATTAAAAGGGCATGATGGATTTTGAAAAATCATTCTAGGCTTATCTAGGATAGTTAGATCATGGATAATATCTTGCCAAAAAGGGAATTTTGTGAACGGTTTGGGAAAAATATCTGGAAATTTTGTAAAAATCATTGAAGGGCCAAAATGGCCCAAACAGAATGTTGCATGTTGGTTCCAGGGGTTTCAAATAGCAAAGGTTCAAAAAATCATAACTCCCTCGTCTAGGATGATCCAATTGCAGATAAGACACCGCTAGAAAGGTAATTCAATGCCCTTTAAAAATATTAGAAAAATCGAAGGAAATCTTTTATGGCTTGAAAATAATTTTTCAGGTTTGGACTATAGTGCTACCAGAGCAAAAATAGGGGGATTATTTGACATTTTGATTTTTATGAAGATAGACTTGGGCCTAAGATGTCCGAACGTCCATGATAGAAAGTAACACAGGCTTCACAAGTTCATTCCATAACTCTAGAATAGTTTAGGATGATGGAATAACCCGTTAACCATGTCACCAAAATGAACACGAGACTCAAGATCAAGGTTTAATACCAAAAAGGATTTCCTTTTTTTTTTTGAAAAATAAACATATTTCACCATGAAATCCAGAGCTGAAATGTTGATTTAACCCCCATGATTGGGAGACCAATTTGATGAAAGCATTAAGTCCATTTAATTCTTCATCTATTGAAGTAGCATGAACTTAACTTAGAGACTTTTCTAAAAATCAATTTGTAAGAGAGAAGCAAACATTTTAATAGAGATATTATGGATAAAATATAGCAAATACAAAGGCAAACATAGATTAAACATGCAAACAGGCAAAGATGACATTTTGACATGGAAATAGGTGACACAGATGCAAGAAGATGACAAATAGGATGCATCGAGATGATATAAACATGTTTATACATAGGAGTTGATGTTAGAGTTATCAATATAGCATTTTATTTCATGAGCCTCTTTAAAACACAAGAAAAATATTTGAACTTATAAAACACATTAAGGTGACCATTTAAATGTGAAATGGATTTGTGAATATGTAAGGATCATGGCAAAAGATGCATGAAAAGAGGCTGTATGAAAAATATTTGAAACATTGTGGGTATATATATCTAACAACATCAAGGTGTCAAAGAGGGACATCAAGATCCTAGGACTACCACAACAAAGGCAACAAAGATGCATAGGAGTATTATGAGGGTTATGGCAACATGAAGGGTTCACTAAAATGAAATGGATTATCAAAACAAAAAATATATGGAACAAGGTAAAAATATACTAGTAAAAGTTTAAGGTTTTCTCTTTTTTTAAAGCAATGACTTTAAGCTCAGTTCCTTCCCTCTTTTTACTATTGTTTAGCAAGAAAAGTGTGAAAGGACCTTTCTGGTAATGTGGTTGGCAATAGGGTGTTTTAAGGATGAAAATATGTGAAAAGTTGAATTTTTAAAGGTGTTCTGGTGGTGGTTTGAGGGAGCCACGGGAATGGGGGTTGGTTGAGGGTGAAAGGTAATGGAAAGTATCTTGGTGAGTTTTTAAAGCTAAAGTGGATGGAAGACTTCTGGGGATGGATAAGAAGTTTTTTTGGGTTGCTGGAGATCTTTTTTGATAGCTGAGAGAGTTTCTTTTTGTTTTTTCTGAGATAGCTGGTAGTTTTTTTTTCATTCAATGTTCAACTCCCCTTTAGAAAACAATGCAAAGGGCATTTTTGAATTTTTTCCTTCTACACCAGGGGACATCTTTAGCTGCCATGCTCAGTTAACTTTTTTCTTATTGGTTCTGCCATACTGAGCAAGAAGGTAGAAAGGCTGTGAAACCCTACAATTGGAGATATGCCTACCACACCCTCTTACACCCATATATCTTATGAAAGTGACTTTTGTCATGAATTGTTTGGACTCTAAAAATTTGTTAGAATCCATTAATGAACCCATAGTTGAGGTTTGCAATATTTTATGATAGTTCCTTGGTGCAAAAACATGTTTAAATTGGGTTTTCAAAAGGTAAAAAATGGCATAAACTAGGAAAAAATGCCTTGGTGTATCGATATAAAACATGTTGTATCGATACACAAGGTACTTTTTACTCTTAAGTATCGATACAATGAGTTATGCATTGCTACTAAGAGCAAAAAATGTTTCCAGTCTCAAGACTTAAAGGCCGATATTAATACTCAAGCTTGTGTCTCAATACGTTTTGCCAAAAATCATAACTTTTTCTACTGCCAGGGTCTGTATCAATACAAACATGCTAGGGGTATCGATACCACATCTGAGGTATCGATACCAAACCTCTTGTATCGATACTACACGTGAAAATTCACTTTTTTGCACCATAAAGGCCTCGTATCAGTACTTGCACCCTAATATAACTTGTATGCACCTGTGGCTTCCCGATTTACCTTAATTTTGTCATAAACAATTGGAAATTGATTTGTGTATTCATTTGAATAACCTTGGTGACACCATAAAAAGTAGCCTTTGATGCCTCGTTTTTATATTTTCTTTATTATGACCCATAGGCATTTTAGACCTTTCCAAAAAAAATTTTCCACCTGGCACCATGTCACCTAATAGTGCCTGGCGACACAATGCCCGATAGTCATCCCCCAGTTTTTGTTTCAATTTTTTTGATTTTATCATCTTTTACCTAACTCCAAGGATGCCAAAAACTAGTTCCAACAAAATAAGGTGTCCACAAATACAAAGCATGTTATATCAATACAAAAGTAATTTTTACCTATGAGTATCAATACAATGAGGTGTGTATCGATACTAAAAGCAAAAAATTATTTCCTGTCTCGAGACTTATAGGCATGTATCGATACTCCATGGATTTGTGTCGATACTCATGCTTGTGTATCGTTACATTTCGCCAACAATCACACCCTTAGCTACTACCAAGGTCTGTATTAATATAATAATGCCAGGTATCGATGCCCCACCTTAGATGTCGATACCAAACCCCCTTTTATCTATACTACATGTGAAAATTCAAGTTTTTAGCAACGTAAAGGCCTAGTATCAATACTTATGTACCAATATAACTTGTACATACTTGTGGCTTCTAAATTTACCTCTTGGTCATAAATAGTGGGAAATTGATCCATGTCCACATCTAAATAACTCCGGTGACATCATGAAAATGGTCTTCGATGCGTCATTTATATTTTTCTTTAATACGACCCATAGGCATTATAAACCTTCCTTAAAAAAAATTTTTGCCTAACGCCGTCTCACCTAATAGTGCCTGGTGACACGGTACTTGGCAGTCACCCCCTAATTTTTATTTCTTATTTTTTGATTCTATCATCTTTCATTTAAGTTCTAGGATGCCAAAAATGGGTCCGAATAGAATAAGGTGTTTACATTAATCATCTAAAAAAAACTCAAAACCAGTCTTACAATTGCAACATGCTATTTACAGCCAAAAAAAGACCTTAAGGCATCCTAAAATGTGAAGCTCGTATAGGCCTTTAGATGGCCAATTAAAATGTGAAAACAAAGCCCCAAGCCCAATAACAAGTGTCCTAATGCATAGGCCCTTGATATTGATACTTAAAGCAATTTAAATAACATACGACAGGCATGTGCCACTTATTAATAAGGTCTAGTCCATAAGTAAACAAAAGATAAGCCTTAATATCAACATTTGGCCTAATCACTAAATAAATTGCTCATAAGCTTGAAGCAAGTTAACTAAGTGTGGCTGATTGAAGCCCACATCCTATCTAAATTCCATGTCTATGCCATCTCCACCTTCAGCTTCTTGTATGAATAGCTTCTTGACCAGTCCCTGCACATCTTTTTTAGGTGTTTAGCCTGAGCTCATGTAAAAGGTCCACTCAGTACTTGGAAGCCCTTTAGAACATCATCTATGTTGTCATTTGGAACATCCTCTATGTTGTCTTGCACTGGCTAGATCAGATCATAATCTTTATTTTTTTTAATAATTAGGCACTACAAACATATTCTTCTTATCAGGATACATGATGTTGATACTTTGGTGGGTGAGAAAAGCTTTTTTTTCAACCACTTTCCTCAGAGTCAAAGTTCATCTGTCGAATGAGACAAACTTGGATTCTCATACTATTCTCTATTCTTTTCATGATTAGGCACTATAAACATATTCTCCATGTCAAGATACATGATATTGATGTTTTTGTTTAGCAAGAAAGGCTTTTCTTTCCACCATTTTCTTTTCAGCCAAAGTTTGTTGGTTGAATAAGACAAACTTAGATTTTTCTAATAATTTCCATTCCCTTCATGATTAGGCATAATACACAGTTCTATGTATGAGTATACATGATATTGATGCTTCGGTTTAGCAAGAAAAGCTTCTTTTCCACCGTTTTCTGTAAGCATCAAAGTTTGTCCATCAAATGAGACAAACATGGATTTTCATAATAATCTCCAATATTTTCATAATTAGGCATTTTATCGCGATAAACAGTATTGATGCTTTTGTTTGGCAAGATAAACTTTTTCTTCCATTATTTTTCCTTAGAGTCAAAGTCACATGTTGAATGACACAAACTTGGATTATCATAATATTCTCAATTCTTTTCATGATTAGGCACAATAAACACAATCTCCTCGTTACACTATATTGATGCCTTAATTTGGCAAGAAAAGCTTTTCTTTCCACCATTTTCCTTAGAGTTAAAGTTTGTATGTCGAATGAGAAAAACTTGGATTCTCATAGTATTCTCTCTTCTTTTTATCATTAGGCACAATGCACACAATTTTCTTATCTGGATACACGATATTAATGCTTTGGTTTGGGAAGAAAAGCTTTTCTTTCCACCATTTTCCTTAAAGTCAAAGTTTATTCGTCGAATGAGACAAACTTGGATCTTTGTAATAATCTCTGAGGTTTTCATGATTAGGCACTTTATCAGGATACATGATGTTAATGCTTTGGTTTAGGAAGAAAAGCTTTTCTTTCCACCATTTTCCTTAGAGTTAAAGTTTATCCATCAAATGAGATAAACATGGATTCTCACAATAATCTCTAATCATTTCATGATTAGACACTTTATTAGGATACATGACATTGAACCTTTGGTTAGCAAGAAAAGCTTTTCTTTCCACCATTTTCCTTAAAGCCAAAGTCTACATGTCAAACAACATAAATTTGGATTCTCATAATATTCACCATTATTTTCATAATTAGGCATAACATACACAGTCTCCTCATTGGGATACATGATATTGATGCTTTAGTTTAGCAAGAAAAGCTTTTCTTTCCATCGTTTTCCTTAGAGTCAAAGTTTGCACTTTAAATGAGACAAACTTGTATTCTTGTAAAATTCTCTATTCTTTTCATGATTAGGCATAATAAAGAAAGTTTCTTTATTGGGATACATGATATTAATGCTTTGGCTTGGGAAAAAAAGCTTTTCTTTCCATCATTTTCTTAGAGTCAAAGTTTATTTGTCGAATGAGACGAACTTGGATTGTTGCAATAACCACCAAAGTTTTCATGATTAGGCAATACAAACATATTCTCCTTGTTGGGATAAACAATATTAATGCTTTGGTTTTGCAAGAAAAGCTTTTCCTTTCACTATTATCCTTAGAGCCAGAGTTTGTCGGGTTGAATGAGACAAACTTGGATTCTCACAATATTCTCCATTCTTTTCATGATTAGGCACTATAAACACTGTCTTCTTCAGATACATGATATTGATGCTCTGGCTTGGCTAGAAAAGCTTTTCTTTCTACTATTTTCCTTAGAGTCAAAGTTTATAGGTCGAATGACACAAAGTTGGATGCTAATAGTATTCTTCATTCTTTTCATGATTAGGCACTATTAACGCATTCTACTCATTGGGATACATGCATGTTATTAGTGCTTTAGTTTGACAAGAAAAGCTTTTGTTTTCACCAGTTTCCATAGAGTCAAAATTTGTTCATCAAATGAGGTAAACTTGGATTCTAATAATAATCTCCATTATTTTCAGGATTCTACACTATAAAAAATTCTCCTTATCGGGATACACGATATTGAAGCTTTGTTTGGCAAGAAAAGCTTTTTTCCCTATTTTTCTCAAAGTCAAAGTTTATCCGTTGAATGAGACAAATTTGGATTCTCATAATAATCTCTATTATTTTCAAGATTAGCCACTGCAAACACATTTTCCATATCGGGATACACAATATTGGTGCCTTGATTTGGCAAGAAAAACTTTTCTTTCCACCATTATCCTTAGTGTCATAGTTCATCTGACGAATGAGACAAACATGGATTCTTATAATATGCTCCACTCATTTCATGCTTATGCATATAAACACATTCTCCTCATTGGGATACACGATATTATTTTGGTTTGGTAAGAAACGCTTTTCTTTCCCCCATTTTCTTTAGGATTAAAGTTCATCCACCAAATGTGACGACCTAAACTCTTATAATAATCTCCATTCTTTTCAAGATTAGGTACTTTAAACAGTTCTCCTTATTTGGATACACGGTATGGGTGCTTTGGTTTGGCCGAAAAAGCTTTTCTTTCCACCATTTTCTTTATGGAAAAAGTTAGTTTGTCAAATAAGACAAACTTGGATTCTCATAATAATCTTTATTATTTTCATGATTAGGCACTACAAGCCGTTCTCCTTACGGAGATACACGCTATTAATGCTTTGGTTTGGTGAGAAACCATTTCCCTTAGAGGCAAAGTTCATCCATTGAATAAGACAAATGAGGATTCTCATAATAATCTCCAATGTTTTCATGACTAGGTACTACAAAAATGTCTTCTTATCAAGATACAAGATATTGATGCTTTAGTTTCACAAGAAATGCTTTTTTTCCACTATTTTCTTTAGAGTCGAAGTTTGTCCTTCGAATGAGATAAACTTTGATTCTCATAATATTCTGACTCTTTTCATTATTAGGCACTATAAATATATTCTACTCATTAGGGTACATTATATTAATGAGTTGGTTTGGCATGAAAAGTTTTTGTTTCCACTTTTTTCCTTGGAGTCAAAATTCATCCATCAAATAAGACAAAATCTTATTCTTATAATAATCTCCATTCTTTTCATGCTTGGCATTATAAATAGTTCTCCTTACTGAGATACACGATATGAATACTTTGATTTGGCAAGAAAAGCTTTTCTTTCCATCATTTTTCTTAGAGTGAAGTTCGTCTATCAAATGAGACAAACTCAGACTCCCATAATATTCTCAATTCCTTAATGATAAGGCACTATAAACAAAGTCTCCTCATTTGGATGTGTCACAACATGCCCCAAGGTGGATCCTCATGAATCTGTAGGTGCGTATGCCTTAAAATATTTTTTTGACTTAGAAATATCTTCTTGACCAAGACTTTCCTTTCGCAATGTGATGAGAACAAGAATGTATAGATTCTTGACTTGTGATATAGTGAAAGGGACCATAAGATGAATCGCTCATCTTATTGGTCTCGGATGACCATCACAAAATGGCCAATGCATGGTGTCACCACCGATAATTTTGGGCTAGACATGATCGAATGCCTATTGAAACCTATATTTTAAGTTACAAAACTCAAAACATTGATCCCGTGGTCTACATAGTACAACGATTCACTATTTAGGTTTAAGAGTTGGTTACACACGAGGAGGTACGAACCTCTTCGTGACGCTCAAAATCGGTACCTTACTAGCTATGTCTCATCTTGGTTTCGATTCTTTCAATCTTACCTTATCACTATTTTAATATAACCCTCTTTTAATGCATGAATCTTATAAAATACAAGTCTAGCTTTTGATGAAAAAGATTTAATCTCATATACACCCTGAAGAGATAAGGAATATAAAAAACTTCAATAAGATGACCCCTAGATTTTACTTTGAAAATGGAATGTTCTAATTTGGGCATTGAAGAGATACCCACATGAAACATTCCTTTAATTTTATTTAAAATGATTTGAAAACATGAATGCAAATAATCATCACAAAGAAATCACATTAGTAGGGCAACAAATGAAGTAACATAACATGGATCATTCAATGCAATGATAAAGAAAAGGAATGGACTATTGGAATTTATCTCGCAATTGGCATCAATTATTTAGGGATAACCAAATCAATAATTTTTGAGATACATCTAGGTTTCTTCATTGAACGAGATTTGTTTGACAGATTCATGGAAGTTGAAGAAGAGAAAAAAATTAAATTGTAGTTGAAAGACATGGTTGGCGTATCCCTTCAGAAAGGTGGGGTTGGAGTATCCCATGGATGACAAATAATTTTGAGAAAGGAAGATTTTTAAATCTTGATAATTTTGAAAAGTGGGGTTAGAGTATTCCTTCAGAAGGTCAGGGTTAGAGTATCCCCAAAATGACACATATGACACTCTTTAAAGAAGTCGAGTTGGAAAACTTAAGTTGACAAAACTTTGTGATTTAGGAAAAATGTGAGCATTTCGATAATTTTTGGCAAAAGAAATTATTATGGATGAGGATTGTAGAGATGTAAAATATATATTTTTGCCTTGATACGAGCTTGTGGGAGGTTAAAGCATGTTCTCGAGGCTGAACAGGGCGATACGGAGACATTTGAATGTCTCAAGACAAAATTTGGGAAAATAACTTAATTTTGACCTTAACCAAAAATAGGGGACAACATCACATTATCTTGCTTCCAGAATTTATTCTAAATTGGTTTGAAGGCTTTAGAGGGTGGAGAAAATACCATAAGAAAGGCAACTCGATGACGGTCAACTTAAAAATATTCCCGATATCCCAAAAAATCACTTTCTAGAGAAATAAAATTTCAAATTCGAATTAATTTCGCTACTGATAGAGCATACAAGGAAAGGGTGTGTCAAATTTCAAAAACTCATTTCGGATCATTTGATATAAAAAAATTGCAAGTAATACCTTTCTAGAAAGGGAATTTCATGAACTTTTAGGAAAAACGCTGGGCTGAATTGGAAAAATCATTTGGTGGGCCTAAAGGGCCCAACTAGAATGCACTTTGTTCACTCTAGGGATTCTAGATAGTCTAGGTTTGAAAAAACATAACTCTTTCGTTTGGGCTGATCCAAGGATGGACAAGACATTGGTTTAAAGATATTTTGACACACTTTTAGAGAAAAATATTATAAAATTCATGAAAAAGTGTTTAGGATTTTAAAGTAATTTTTCAATTTGCAATAGTGCTGCTGCCAGTAGGGGACAAAGCAAAGTAGAGGATATTTCTTATTCTCTCTATATTTATTTGTCCAAACTCAAGTCATTAACGTTCAAACATCCATGACTGAAGGGAAAGAGTGAATGAGTGTCACGAACTCATTTGCACAGTCTTGGAGTATTTTAGGAGGATAAAACAGCCTGTTGCTCATACCACTCAAGGTTTTGACTCAAAAACAAGGACACAAACATTTCAAGAACAAGTGTAAGGCCATTTTCATTGCAAAATCAGAAGATTTTAGCTCATTTAACCAAGATTCTAGATTTATAAAACTTAATTTTCCCTAAGATTTTTTCCTATCTTTAAAGAAAATGCTAAGTCCATGCTAATCCTTATTGGTTGAGGTTAACATGCTTGGATTGGGGAGGTTTTGAAAAGTAGTTTTGGACAATCATCAAATATGCATTTAGACAAAGAGAAGACAACAGACATAGAAGGGGATGGCACATAACATGAATGGGGATGCTAACTCTAATAATGGTCTAGACAAAGAAAATTTTATGCATTTTGACAAGAAAATGTTACGGATGCTGAAAAATGACAATGATTAATGCAAGTTAATGTATAAATGTGCTTGAAATGTGTTAGGCTAATGATTCATACATAGATTAAGAATAACAAGATGCATGGATATGGCATAAAATGCATGAGAAAGAGCTATGAAAATAATAAGGATGAAATGAGGCATTTTGCACATCAAAGGGGCATGAAGGCATCCAAATCATAAACTACCATAACCAAAAGCCACAACAATGCATGATAATCCTAAAAGGGTGATGGAAACATGGAGAGCTCACTAGAATGATGAAGGTGCTGAAAAATAGAAAATGAAAGTGATAAAGTAGAAAGTTATACCAATAAGACTTCAATTTTGGCCAAATAGTTGGAGTAGTAGAGATGGCTTGAATTTCCCTCTTTTCCTTGTTGTTAATAAGCAAGAAAAAGAGAGAAATAATGAGGTTTTGGTTCTGGTATGGATGAGGGTGACTTTTAGAATGTGTAATGGTTGAGAGTGAGTGTTTTGGGGCTGTTTTTGGGTGCTGATTGAAGAACTAAAGGATTTTGGTTTTCTTGGTGTAGGTATTGATACATTCAAGCAAAATTATGAATTTTCTCATATCTTTTGTCCCTGGACACCTTGAACTACATCCTTTGATGCCATATCTTTGCATTTACCTTTGATATGGACCATAGGCCTTCTTGACCTTCTCAAAATACTTTTTCACCAGGCGACTACCCCTTCTCATGTTCGTGCCCCAAATTTCTAAAAATTAGCCTGGATAAAATAAAGTGTCTACAGGATGCACGATATTTATGCTTTAGATTAGCAAGAAAAGCTTTTTTCTTGACCATTTTTCTTAGACTTAAAGTTCGATCATCATATGAGACAAACTTGAATTCTCATAACAATCACCATTCTTTTCAGGATTAGGCATTACAAACACGTTTTCCATTTTGGGATACATGATATTAATGCTTTGGTTTGGCAAGAAAAACTTTTGTTTCCATCATTTTTCTTAGAGTCAAAGTTCACCTTTCAAATGAGATAAACTTGGATTCTCATAATATTCTTCATTATTCTCATGATTGGGCACCATAAACCATTCTCCTTATTAGATACATGATACTTATGCTTTAGCTTGCCAAAAAAAGCTTTTTTTTCCACTATTTTCCTGAGAGTCGAAGTTCATCTATTAAATAAGACAAACTTGGATTTCTATAATAATCTCTATTCTTTTCAGGATTAGGCACAACAAACACATTCTCCTTATCGAAATGCATGATATTGATGCTTTGGTTTAGCAAGAAAACTTTTCTTCCTACGATTTTCCTTAGAGTCAAAGTTCATCTATCAAATAAGACAAACCTAGATTCATATAATAATCTCCATTCTTTTCTTGATTAGGCACTACAAACATGCTCTCTTTTTTGGGATACACGATATTGATGCTTTGATTTTGCAAGAAAAGCTTTTCCTTTTTGGGATACAACATTGCCCGACAATCATTACCTCTTCCCACCTCCGTGCCCTAAATTGCTAAAAATTAGCTTGAACAAAATAGATTATCTACAGTACCCCTCTTTGATTGTTATTGAGAATTAAGAATAGGGTAAAGATGAAAAGACACTATTTTGTCCAGCGTGGAATGACACTCCCTAGAACACTAGGGTGTTAGGTTTTTTAAGGTTTGACCCCTTTGGCAAAAGCAGCAGAGTATCATGGGTTTTTTATGTGTGTGTCACCAACTTATGCGAACTTTGACTTAAACTTAAGTGCCACCAGCCCGTATGGGCTTTGATTCGGTGCCACCAGCTTGTGCAGACTTTGACTTGGACTTAGGTGCCACCAGCTCGTATGGGCTTTGACTCGAGTACTATCAGCTTATACTAGTTTTGACTTAGACTTGGGTGCAACCAGCTTATATGGGCTTTGACTCGAGTGCCACCAACTTGTGTGGGCTTTGACTTAGACTTAGGTGCCACCAGCTCATATGGGCTTTGACTCGGGTGCTGCCAACTTAGACTTGGGTGCCAGCAGCTCTTGTGGGCTTTGACTCAATTGCCGCTAGCTTGTGTGGGCTTTAACTCAGGTGCCACCAGCTTGTGTGGGCTTTAAATTAGACTTGGATGTGACCAGCTTGTATGGGCTTTGACTCGGGTGCTATCGCTTGTGTGGGCTTTGACTTAAACTTGGGTGCCACCAGCTCGTATGGGCTTTAACTTAGACTTAGGTGCCACCAGCTCGTGCGAGCTTTGACTCAGATACTGCTAGCTTGTGTAGGCTTTTGACTTAGACTTAGGAGACACCAACTCGTGTGGGCTTTAACTCAGGTGTCGTCAGCTTGTAGGCTTTAACTTAGACTTGGGTGCCACTAGCTCATGCAAGCTTCGACTCGAGTGCCACCAACTTATGTAGGCTTTAACTCAGACTAAGTGCCACTAGCTTATGTGGGCTTAGACTTGGGTGCCGCCAGCTTATGCAGGCTTTGACTTAAACTTGAGTGCCACCAGCATGTGTGGGCTTTGACTCAGGTGCCATAAGCTTGTATAAGCTTCGACTTAGACTTGGGTCCCACCAGCTTGTGTGGGCTTTGAGTCAAGTGTTACCAGCTCTCAAGGGCATTGACTTAGACTTAAGTGCCACTAACTTGTGTAAGCTTTGACTCAGGTGTAGCTAACTTGTGCGAGCTTTGACTTAGACTTAGGTGCCACCAGCTCATGTGGGCTTTGACTTAGACTTAGTACCACTGGCTTGTGTGGGCTTTGAAAAAGGTGCCACTGACTTGTGGGCTTTGAAGAGGGTGCCACTAACTCATGGGCTTTTGGAAAGGTGCCACTGACTTATGGGCTTTTGGAAAGGTGCCACTGACTTGTGGGTTTTGAAAAGGGTGCCACTGACTTGTGGGCTTTAAAGGGGTGCCACTGACTTGTGGGCTTTAAAGAATGCTACTGACTTGTGGGCTTTAAAATATGCCACTGACTTATGGGCTCTGAAAAGGATGCCACTGATTTATAGGCTTTGATAAGGGTGCCACTGACTTATGGGCTTTGAAAATGGTGCCATTGACTTATGGGCTTTGAAAAAAAGTGCCACTAACTTATGGGATTAGAGAAAGGTGCCACTAAGTTGTGGGCTTTAAAGGGGTGCCACTAACTTATGGACTTTGAAAAAGGTGCCACTAACTTATGGGCTTTAAAGGGGTGCCACTAACTTATGGGCTTTAAAGAGTGCCACTGACTTATGGGCTTTAAAGGGGTGCCACTAACTTATGGGCTTTAAAGCATGCCACTGACTTATGGGCCTTGAAAAGGATGCCACTGACTTGTGGGCTTTAAAGGGGTGCCACTAACTTATGGGCTTTAAAAGGTGCCACTGACTTATGGGCTTTGAAAAGGGTATGATTGGCATCCAATTATTTGCAGACAAGTTTGTTACCACCAGCTCGTGTGGGCTTAAGAAGGTTTCTAGGTAGTTGCCTTTTAAATAACGCTTGGTTTAGGAAGCTTAGAGTTCTTACCAAGGACTTCTTGCAGGTTTGGTGAACCAAGCTTGAAGTAACATTGCAAAAGTCATGATGTGTGATGGTAATGTGAATGCATGATGTTGAATGCTATCATGATTGCATGATGTCCTGTCTAATACAGGAGATAGCCGTAGTTTTTCTTATACGTCATTCAAACTCTTATAAGGATGGCGACTCATCTTTGTTGCATCTATGGATAGGAATTTTTCTAATCTTGCTAGGGATTGTAGGTTATTCTGGCTCCACTAGGGATATGACCAAAAATCTATTCTCAAGAATTTGGATTGTTCCATTTCCTGATTCTAGAGGCTCAATCGTTTTCTTGACAAGTGGAAGGCATTATCAATAATTTGAAGACTGTTTCCCTAATTAGGTTGATGTCTTTAGTTTTGATAGGATTCTGATAGAATGCATGGGTCAATTTTTGGCTAGCTTAAAATGGTTTTTCTTGAGATATGGCTTGTGAAAGCTAGAAATGGTTTGGTGTACGGTCATGCTGAGCAAGTGTTTGGACACAAAAAGTGCATGATCTTGACGATCAGGGCATAAGCAAAGTTCCCTGTGCTTTTTTTTCTTTTTGATGTAATATCGAGATATCCTAATGCGTATTTTAGTTGATTATGAAACATTATCACTTAAATGAGAAATGCAATGTGAATTGTACAAAGGTTAAAAGAAACAAGGTAATATTTATTCTTAACAACAAAGAGATATAACTTGGTATACTATTTAACAAACAAGTAATTCGGTGGCAAGAAGTATGATCTTTTAGGCAGAAGATGCCCTTGACGATCACAACATGAATGTTCTTTAGGTGCTTTCCAGGATCTTTCTTGAACAATGAATGTGACTAGTATGAGCTAATCTTTGAAAGATCCCTAGGATTGCTTCACTTTGTTCTGTAGGTGATCTCAGTCTATGCCCCATCAAAATTGATCTTCTCAAGTTTCCCTTGGCTAGTTTTCAACTGTAGTTGGGTTGGTTGCCCAGATGCCCTTTTTAGATTGTCATCTGGACCCCTTTTTGTTTTCTATTTTTTTTTTTTTGTTTTTCCTTTTTTTTTGAAAGATGCCTTTTAAGGTTTTCACCCTCTACATGTAATATTTCTTAATGGAATTTGAGTTGACTGGGTTAGGTAAGGCATTGCTGTCCATTTCGAATATGATTAGGGCCCTATTAGATAAGGCTTACTTCACGACATACGGTCTTTCCCAATTAGGGGTCTACTTGCCCCGTGCATCTTTATGAATTGGGAGGATCTTTTTAAGTACCAATTCATTTGGGTGAAATTGTTGTAGGTGCATCTTTTTGTCATGGGCTTGGATCATGCATCTTTGATACATTTGACCTTGGCAAATGGCTTTCATGCATTTTTCCTTAATGAGGTTGAGATGTCTGTATCTATTCTTAACCCATTCAGCCTTTTCAAGTTTGGTTTTCATCAAAACTCTAAGAGAAAGGATCTTGACTTCGTTAGGCAATACAGCTTCCATTCCATAGAGAGGAGAGAATAGGGTAGCAACTGTGGAAGTGTGAATGAGGTTTGATAGGCATGAAGTGCAAAGAATAGCTTCTCATGCCAGTCTTTGTAAGTCTCAGCCATTTTCTTAACTATTCTTCTAATGTTTTTGTTGGCTGCTTCAACTACCCCATTCATCTTTGGGTGATAAGGGACAGAATTATGATGCTGAATCTTGAACTGTGAGCACAATGCTTGCATCATTTTATTATTTAAGTTGCTTGCGTTGTTTGTGATGATTTGGTTTGGGAGGCCATATCTACAGATGATGTCTCATTTGGCAAATTTATAGATGGGCAATCAAGTGACATTAGCATTTGGTGAAATATTTGATTAATACCAAGATAAAATAATGCCCATTAGAAGCTTTAGGGGTGATTGGCCTGATCTGTCCATGCCTCATATAGTGAAAGGCCATGGGGCCGCCATGACGTGAAGTGGCGTTGGAGGGAGATTGATCTTGTCCACATAGATTTGACACTAATGGCATTTTTGGGCGTTATTGATGCAGTTTCTTTTGAAGGTCAACCAGTAATAACCCGCTCTCATGATTTGCTTGGCCATCCAATGTCCATTAGCATGCGTGCCACAATCCTTTCATGAACTTCTTCTAGGATCTTTTTGGCTTTAAGAGTGTCAATGCATTTGAGCAATACATGATTGTGACTCATTTTGCGTAAGATTTTTCCATCAAGAACAAATCCCATAGCCAGCCTTCTGATAGTCCTTTTATTAGTCTCGGTTGCATGTTTGGGATATTGTTGATCCTTGATGTAACAAAGGATGTTATATTACCACGGTAGGCCATCCTTCTCTTTTTTGACACTATGACAATGAACTAGAGTTATGTAGATGCTCATCTAGATGAGAGCAACATTCGACTCTTGGTTAACTTTAAACATGGATGAGAAGGTAGCCAAAGCATCAACTATTTGGTTCTCTTCTTAAGGTAACTGTCGAAAACTAATATCATCAAATTCTTTCTTGAGCTATACATCAGCTTTTCATACTGCATCAGCTTGGCATCGCGAGTTTTCCATTCCTCTTTCAATTTGTAGATGACTAGGGTTGAATCACCAAACACCTGTAATGTCTTAACATTACTCTCAATGGCTGCTTGAAGCCTCATGACACAAGCTTTTTGACATGCCTTATTCTATTCAGAATTTAAGGGTTCATAGTCATTTACTGCTTGACTTGCTAAAAAGTCAGCTATTGCACTACCCTTGATGGCCTTTTGATTGACATAGGCAATGTTATATTCAGAAAGCAGGACTTACGATCTAGCTAGCCTTCCTGATAGTGCAGGGGCTTTACATAGATACTTGATAAGATCAAGCCTTGCAATCAACCATATGGTGTGATACAGCATGTATTGCCGAAGTTTCTTGGCTATTAACACTAAATCATAGCATAACTTCTCAACTGTGGAGTAATTGCACTCACATTCCATGAACTTTTTGCTTAAGGAGTAGATTGCTTGTTCCTTCTTTCCTAACTCATCATGCTACCCTCATACACAACCCATAGACTTGTCAAAGACTGCCTAGTAAAGGATTAAAGGTTGACTGGGCACTGGTGGTACCAACACTGGCGGGCTTGACAGATAATGTTAGACTTTATCAAAGGCTTTTTGACATGCCTTATTCCATTCTCCCAGATTTTGTTTACGAAGAAGTCAAAAGATAGGGTTGCATTTGTCAATGAGTTGGGATATGAACCTAGCAATGTAGTTCAATCTCCCAAAAAAGCTTCACTTTTTTTGGGTTTGAGGTGGTGGCATATCTTAAATGGCTTTAACTTTGTCTGGTTCAACTTTAATCCCTTTTTTGCTAATAATAAAGCCTTAAAGCTTGCCCGAAGTGATTTCAAAGGTGCATTTGGCAGGATTTAATTTGAGTTGAAATTTTCATAGCCGTTCAAAAAGTTTCTGAAGACCTATGACATGCTCATCCTCTTTCATTGACTTGGCAATCATATCATCAACGTGGACTTCAATTTCTTTATGCATCATGTCATGGAGCAGGGCTACCATGGCTCGCTAATATGTTGCCCTAGTATTTTGAGTCCAAAGGGCATGACATTATAGTAAAATGTCCCCCACATGGTTACGAAAGTTATTTTCTCCATATCTTCAAGTGCCATCTTAATCTAGTTGTAGCTTGAGAATCCATCCATGAAAGAGAAAAGAGAATTCTTGGTCATGTTGTCTACTAAAGTGTCGATATGGGGTAGCGGGAAGTTATCGTTGGGACTAGCTCGATTCAGATCCTGATAATCAACACACATTCGTACTTTGCCATCTTTTATTGGGACTAGGACTATATTGGCAACCCATTCTGGATATTTGGCTATTTCAATAAACCCTGCATCAAACTAATTTTTGACTTCCTTTTTAATTTTGAGAAGCATTTCGAGCTTTGTTTTTCTTAACTTTTGCTGGATTGGTTTGCATTCGAGCTTGATGGGAAACTTGTGGACCACTATATCAGTGTCCAGTCCTGGCATGTCTTGATATGATCAAATGAATACATCTTGATATTCCTGGAGTAGTTCTATCAACTTGGTCCTAGTCATTGATTTTATTGAGGTTTCGATTTTAACATCCTTTCAATCCTTTCGAGTACCTAGATATATTACTTTCTTTGGGTCTTTATAAGGCATGATCTGCTTCTCCTTTCACTCAACTAATTGCAAAAGGTCTGATGGCATGGAGCTTTCTTCAAATTTTTTTTCAACATCAACTTCACTAGTGCAAATTGACTATTGGAAATCGATCTTCAAAGACCCATTAGACACATCCATGTCACTGTCCTCAGGACACCTGAAAGGGCGAAAAAATAAACATTGTAAAAAGGCACACACAAAACCAAGGGATTTGGATAAAAATGAAGGTAAAAGAGTAATGGGGACAAATAGGTTGAAAAGTGATACACAATATGGAATGATATATACAACAGTCATTTCATTGATAATATTTGATAAAAAATGCCCTTTACATAGGGCACCTATCTACTTTTGACATTGCATGAAAAGGACTAGAAAAGTGAAGGGGCTTTCGCCATGACCCTATCATCAAAATCATGGAAGTACAAGAATTTTATGGCTTGGTATCTTAGAGATGAGGTTGTTAAGTGCTCTGTTTAAGATGACTAAGACATATTTAGCATTTTGCTTTTCTAGTTGGCTTGGATCGATTCGTTCTCCTGGATGAAACATCTCATAGAGAGATGGGAACATTGTCGACCTTGATTACCCCTTCAACCTAATGGTTGTGTCATCTCCTAGTTATAGATCCTCTTTTCTTGCTGCTTTCTTGAGTGCGTCTTGGCCTTGAATCTTAAGCCTCTTTTGTTGGCTTGGTAACCTGTAGGGCTCAAGCCATCCCTTGCAAATTCTTGCCAAGCCCTTTTCCAACATGGGAACCTTTGCTAATTGTCATTTTTAAAACCGAATGGCTACTTTTTAACAGGTGGGGTTTAACTATTGGCAATCCTTCTACCATAAATGTTTCATTGACAAACTAGAAGGATTGGAATGATAAATCTAGTGCATCTTCGATGAAAGCAATAGCAATCATTTCTTCTTCAACTCTGATGGTGACTACTTTGTCATCTATCATAAATTTGAGCTTTTGATGGAGAGAGAATGGGATGGCTCCAGCAGAGTGTATCCATGGCCTTCCTAATAGGCAGTTGTAAGAAGGATTAATATCCATAACTTGAAAGTCCACTTCATATGTGCATAGGCCTATTTGGAGCTAGATTGTGATATTTTCGATTACTCTGCAACATGTTCCATCAAAAGCTTAGACTATGGTGTGGCTACTCCTGATGTTGGACTAATCAATAGGGAGTTTGATTACTGTAGTCACAGGGATGACATTAAGGGCCGACCCATTGCCATAAGTACATTGGGCAAAATACACCCCTTGCAATAGGTAGTGATATTCAGAGCTTTATAACTGCCCCTGCCTTCTGATAGGATCTCATCATCGGTGAAGGAGATATAATTATCGGCCATGATGTTGTTCACTAGCCAATCCAATTGGTCCACGAAGGCATCTGGTGGCACATATGCTTCGTTTAACACCTTCAGTAATGCATTTTGGTGAACCTCTAAATTAAAGAACATAGATAACACAAAAATCTTTATGGGTTGTTTGCTTAACTGGTCTACAATGCAGTATTCACTGTGCTTGATGACTTGAGAAACTCCGTGGCTTCTTTTTCACTTATTGTTTCCTTAACTTTCTTGGGCTCGAAATTTTTTGCTTGGGCCTGAGTGGTACTAGTGCTTGGAGATGTATCAACCTTCTATTTTTCTTGAGCTGAGGGAGCGTAACACCTACCGCTATGGGTTAGGTGACTAACTCTTGACAATTCCATTACAACAGTTACGAGAGTTAGTTCTCAAATCATCACTACTTAATTCTTGTACTTCTATGGGACAGCTTTGTTGCTCTTATACAAGAATGGTTTAGGTATCTCCACCACTAACTTTGGTGCAGGTGTTGAAGAACTAGCCTTGGGACTTGACTTTCTATAAAGAATGAGGGGTCGATTTCTCTTATAAGGTGGCCACATGGTTTCATCCTCTATCATGTTGATAGATTTAGCAGCCTGTGTGATTTCATAATAGAATTCTATCTAGCCCTCATTCATTATTCTTTGAACCATGGATCTAAACTCCTTGCATACTTATACAGTATACCCTACAATAGTGTGGAAGTCACAGAAATTGTCAGGATTGTCCACTAATTTTTTGGTTGCGTTAAGCAATCCTACCAGAATGAATGCCTACTAGACCAAGGACATTGGCATTCTTACTTCCTTTACACTTGTTTAGACTTGCCAGACCAAGGACATTGGCATCCTCACTTCCTCCATACTTATCTTGACTTTATCTTTATTCTCAATGTTGATCATGTTTGTAGTTGGCTCTGTGTGGTTTGGTTAAGGATTGGTAGTGACATTTGGTCCCTAGCTCATCTCAAATTGTAAAACTTTTGAGTTAATCAGAGTTTACACATTTTGCTTAAAAGATATGCAGTTTTCGATGCCATGCCCTGTGACCCCAACTTGGTATTCACAGTGGGCATTAGGCTTGTACTGGTATGGGTATGGCTGCTTCTTTTTTGGGAAATAGATCAGAGCCACAAAGTGATTTTGAAGCAAAGTTTGGTAAAGCTCCTTATAGGTCATAGGAATAGGATCAAATTGTTGCCTTTATTGATTTGGACCTTGATTGCTAGGTGCATTATTCATTGTTTGATAGGTATTTTGGTAAACTTATAGAGAGTAACTTACTGGTATGTTGGATGGGATTGCAAATAATGGGTTATAGGTTGTGGCATAAATTGGCTGTGGGGATATTATGATAGGGTGAGAGTGTGGTGTGCTTAAGTAGCGAGGGTTGGGTGCTTGACGCTGTCTCGATTAAGATGAGCCAGCATAGTTTATGGCATTGGCCTCTTCTTTCTTTTTCTTACCGACAATGGGCTTCTAACTTGATCTAAATGTTTCCCTAGCAGATATTCTACTACTCTTAATAGTGG
Source organism: Adansonia rubrostipa (assembly GCA_038381775.1). Taxonomy (NCBI): domain Eukaryota; kingdom Viridiplantae; phylum Streptophyta; class Magnoliopsida; order Malvales; family Malvaceae; genus Adansonia; species Adansonia rubrostipa. Next base: position 150,123 of record JBBYHM010386577.1, on the reverse strand, counting down.
CATTGATCATTGCTCCAGGGAGAACTAAGTTTGCAAATTTCTTAGTGGCATTCCCTACAAGTTTCTTGTAATAAGGAGCACGTAAGGTGTGAATAAAAGTGACTGTTATCTCTTTTTTCGTAAAGGGAGGTCATACTAGGGCTATTTTTTCTCTCCATCTTTGGGCATATTACCTAAAACTTTCAGTGGATCTCTTCTTGAAATTCATTAGGGAAAGTTGATTTGGTGCCCAATCTGACACATACTGGTATTGGTTAAGAAAGGCATTAGCCAAATCAGCCAATGATTGGAATTTTATATTGTCTAGCTCGATATACCACCAAGTTGCTACCCCAGTAAGGCTATGCTGGAAGCAATGGATGAGGAGCTTTTCATCTTTCTCATACCCAGCCATCTTTCGTAGATACATTTGGACATGGACCGAAGGATCAATAGTTCCATTAAATTTTTCAAACTCTAGGACTTTAAACTTCAGGGGAATAATAAGGTTGGACACCAAAGACAGCGATTGTGCATCAAGAGCTCCAAACTTGTCACTCCTTTCGATAGCTTGGAGGCATTTTTCTAATAGTTAGAATTTGCTCACTTCTTTCGTAGTCATGGTGCACTTTTGACCTTTTATTTTCTTTGGTTCCTCGTGGTTAAGGGTATCAGATTTGTCGATAAAACTCTTACGTTCACCTCTTAAGTACTTGAAATGAATTCACCTGCCGTAATGGGATTTAGGTCGATGACTGGCAGAGCTTGAGTGGCAGGCAGAGGAGTAGGCTATTGTTTTTATCTACTTTCCCCTTGGATGGGCTCTAGATTATTAATAGAGGGACTTTCAATGTTTGGAGGATCATTCCTTGTTTCCGCAGTGCTGGCTTGCCTTTTTTCTTTCATAAAGACTATCATTAGTTCCATAGTCTCGCCACCTAAGTTTGCACTTCGCTTTGTTGGTAGAGCATCTGGTCCTAGGATTCCTTAACCAATAGCTCAAGTAGCTCAATATGAGCTTCATGATCACTCTCCATGATTTGCTTATGGTGTCATGTGTTGTCGCAGTGCATGATGTAAGGTTTCATGTTCTTGATTGATCTCAAAATCCCTTGAACAATATGGCCTAATTCTTGTATTAGACTTCTATTTAAAAATGTATTTAATGATGAGCATTTATGATGCAATGAATGATTAATGCAAGTGTAATGAAAAATGGTGAAATTAAATTTGCATATGCATTGGAGACAATTGATTCTCAAAACAGCTTCATCAATAACATCATTCATAGAGTCATAGAAGGGTTTTATTCTTTTACGACATGATTACATCTGAAAGTATCTAACGTGATTACATTGTGTAATCACATGATCAAGAAAACCTAAAAGTTGTTATGCACGATCTCTAACAGGCACGATGTCTGGCCTTATGGATCGAGTTGCTTTAATCATGTCATCCGCCTCTTGTTGAGCTATCTGAACTTGTTTAGTGAGGTACTGATGTTGTTCTTGGTAGTTCAGACATGTTTGGTTGATTGTCGCTTGCCAATCTAGTTTGTGTTGCTTGGAAGCCCTTGTTAGCTCATTAATATGACCTTGATGATCCTGAAGAGACTGTTCTAACTCCTGGATTCTATGAGTAAGGGCTTCATTTTCAATCTTGGTGGCTTTCGCATCTTGTATTTGGGCCTCGAGTCTTTGATTCCTTTGTTGGTAGGTGGAAGTAAGAGCACGTGCCCTCGTGAATTTTTCTTTATTGGTTCTAACTTGCTGATTCAGCTTGCCATTGAGAGTGGAAACATTCGCTTCCCATTTGACTGATTGTTGCCAATACATCAAGACATGTTAGCTTTTTAGAGTGTCATATAATCCTTGTTTAGGCTCTCAAGGTCATCTTTGAAGCGATCCCTTTCTTTAATGACTCGGTCCATTTCACCGCTCTTGAGATAGACATCCATCTCTAGCTGGCCCTTTTCCTCTTTAAGTCGAGAGATTTATATGGCAAAGGATGCCTTTGCTAGCTCGAACTCCTTCTTAAGTAGCTCAATCTTAGAAGGCGGTTCCTCTATTAGGATTTGCAGTATCCTAGAGTTGGGTGGTGACAATGGATCATGGATATGGTAGAGTCTCCATTCTTTGTATCCAGGAGTGGTAGGGCTTCCCTTCTAGTATCTTTCCATACAATGGACCTTCTTCCAAGCTTGAAAGCTAACTGGACTTTCACTTTAAAATTGGGGTCTCTGTATTCAAAATCCTAATGCCCCAAATCTTCAAAGAACAGGATGAATTGCTAGCACTGGAACTGATGCAATACCAATAGAGGAGCATAACTAGTATTTCCCTATAACCCCAAGAGCGGTACGCAAGTATAGTCTCTACATCTGTACACAATCAATGGAAGGAACACCCATAGGGCTCTCCACATGATTTCTTCCTCGTTGACGTTTTGTAATTCCTCGACCCAGTGCTTTTTTATCTTATCTTGATGATATTCTTCCTCTAATACAGTGGAAAGAGGACTGAACTTAAAGAAGAAATTTCACCTAGTTCTTTCCTCCTTAGCATAGAGATGACCTAGGAACCATATCTAAAGCAATGAGGCACACCCGATAAACCTTTCTATTCCCATTCTTTTACAAAAGCTGAGGGTGTGAATGGTTTCAGTAATAATGGTAGAAGCAGGGTTGATAACATAGGCGAGAAAAGAAATCTGCCGCCTCTACATAACCCAAAGTCTTTGAGAATATAACAAGCTTGTAAATTGCCAAAGCGTAGGCATCTTGAGCTTTCTTTTTATCAGAAAGATTTACCATGGCCTCTTTGAAGCTAGCCCAAGAAATGCATTCTCCTTTTTACCCTGACTTGACTATCAACCCATGCTTCTGTTGCCCTAAGAACTTGCCTCAACCTTTTCTTGTACAGAGGAGGCGTTAGTGCTTTGCAATAAATTTGATTAGACTTAGCCCTTTCTATTTTGAGTAAAGCTATGTATTCATTAATGGTAGGGACTAAATTTTGTTGATTGAAGGTGAAACATCGATAACCCGAATTCCAGAACTGTGCAGTTACTCGCAGCAAGCCATTATCCAACTGAACTCAAAATAAGGGAGCTATATCCTTATACTTTTTAGTGAAGGCTTTTTTCTTGTTGTTATCCCCACTGTCCCAAATGTGCTCCAATTCCTAACAATCATTCTGATAGAAACTGATCTTGACCTCTTCATCCATTTCTAAGATTTAGTCAGGCTTTAGGATGCCCCCGTCTTGATGTTGGCGACCTTCTGACCATGTTTTGACGTTTTCAAAGGACTCAATAGTGGAGATAAGCTGTTGCTCCATAAATAATGCCCCTTGTTGAATACTGAACTAGAGCAATTGTCCTAAAATGATGATAGTCATGATAGTTATGATAAGATGATGCATACACTAAAACAAAAACAAAGGGAAAATAAGTTAGTGGAACATATAGGAGACAAATGTAAGGAAATAAAAAATTTAAGATCAGAACAAAATATTCATAAAATGTCTTAACCTAGGTGGTAAGGCGAGAAATAGGCAGCATTTCAACATGTTAGGATGCAATCTGCCCTTCATGAGGTGATGCAATATCTTATTTTGATAGAAAAATAATCGACCAATAGTAATATTCATTTATTATAACTAATGCGAATGCACGTTAAGCCGTGACTTAGACAGCATAACGGCTTACAGCATAAGACATTGTGAATGATGGTCTTTGCTCATCGTCAGTTATTTAGACAAAGATTAGCTGTTGTTCGAGTGGCAAGATGGCATGCCTTGATCAATGATAAAAATGCAGATGTGGGTGACAATTGTATACTCATTGTCACCTACATAATTATGGTAAATAAGAGTAAAAGTTAGGAATGTTTCCCCGAGTGACCCTATTCTTCAAGCATTCTAGCAGCGTTCTGGTATGGTTTGACATGGTCTAGCTCATAGGGCTCACTATATGAGGTTTAGATTGATGCCTAAATGGGTGTTCAAATCACTCATCCATCCAAAAATGACAACCGAGGCACCCCGATCCTAGGCTTATTACAGGTTTGGTGAAAAGGGTTTGATCCAGTGGATGCATTTCCCTATGCAAATATAGAGGGTTACTCACAAGAGACACAGGTAATTTACGTCCGAGAAGTTATTTCCATGCCTATGCACAGGGTTACTCATTAAGGCAGATAGCTCACTTCCTCCTAATGATTAGGTTATAACATGCCATAGGGTTTGGCATGGCTCTAATGCACCAGTAAGTGCGTGGTGTGTGACAGGGAAATGATCAAACATTTTTGCTTACTTCTATATTACCATTTTTATTAAACTGATGATTATTTGAAAATAAGACAATCCTAACAATCACGCCAAACAAAAGATTAGTTGACAAAACAAAAAAAGGGTCATAGTTAAATAATGATCGAAGATCGAAGGAACTGGGAACCTAGCAAGACACGGCTAGTTATTGGCCTCACTCTCTATATAATTCCCAGTGGTGTCACCAAGCTATCACAACATACCCTAGGGTGGATCCTTGGGGATCTATGGGTGCGTACGACTTAAAATATTTTTCTGACTTGGAAATTTCCTCTTAATTGAGACTTTTCTTTCGCGATGTGATAAAAATGAGAATGTACAAATTCTCGACTTGTGATACAGTAAAGAGAACCATAAGATGAATTGCTCATCTTATTGGTCTTGGATGACCATCATGAAATGGCCAATGCATGGAGTCACCATCGATCATTTTAGCCTAGGCATGACCAGATGCCTATTGAAACCTATGTTTTGAGTTACAAAACTTAAAGCATCGATCTTATGCTCTACATAGTACAAAGATTCACCGTTTGGGTTCGGGAGTTGGTTACGCATGATAAGGTACGAACCTCTTTGTGATGCCTGAAATCGGTACTTACTAGTTATGTCTCATCTTGGTTTTGATTCTTTCGATCTTACCTCATTACTATTTTGATATAACCCTCTTTTAATGCATGAATCTTATAAAAATACAAATCCAAGTTTTGATGAAAAAGATTTAATCTCATATACGCCCCGAAGAGATAGGGAATATAGAAATTTTCAATAAAATGACCTCTAGATTTTACTTTGAAAATGGAATGTTCCACTTTGGGCATTAGAGAGATATCCACGTGGAACATTACCTTTAATTTTATTTGAAATGATTTGAAGACAGGAATGAAAATAATCATCACAAAAAATCATGTTAGTAGGGCAACAAATGAAGTAACATAACATGGATCATTCAATGCAATCACAAAGAAAAGGAATGGACTATTGAAATTTATCTCACAATTGGCATCAATTATTTAGGAATAACCAAATCGGCAATTTTTGAGATGTATCTAAGTTTCTTTATTGAACGAGATTTGTTTGACACATTCATGAAAGTCCGGGAAGGAGAAAAAAATTAATTATAGTTGAAAGACATGGTTGGAGTATCCCTTCAAAAAGGTGGGGTTAGAGTATCCCTGTGGATGACAAATAATTTTGACAAAGAAAGATTTTTAAATCTTGATAATTTTGAAAAGTGGGGTTGGAGTATCTCCTTAGAAGGTCAAGGTTGGAGTATCCCCAAAAGTGACACGTCTGACACTCTTTAGAGAAGTTGAATTAGAAAACTTAAGTTGACAAAACTTTGTGATTTAGGAAATGTGTGAGCATTTTGACAATTTTTGGCAAAAGAAATTACTATGAATGAGGATGGTAAAGATGTAAAAAATATATATATTCATGCCTTGATACAAGCTTGTGGGAGGTTAAAGCATGTTCTTGAGGCTGATTGGGGGTGATATGGAGACATTTGAATGTCTCAAGATGAAATTCAGGAAAACAACTTAATTTTGACCATAACTGAAAACTGGGGACAGCATTGCACTATCCTGCTTCTTGAATTTATTCTAAATTGGTCTGAAGGCTTTAGAGACTGGGTAAGATACCACAAGAAAGGTAACCCGATGAGGGTCAACCTAAAAATATTCCCAATATCCCAAAAAATCATTTTCCTAGGAAATAAATTTTCAAATTTAGATTAATTTTGTTACTGATAGAGCATGCGAGGAAAATGGTGTGTCAAAATTTGAAAAGTCATTTTGGACTCATTCGATATCGAGAAATTGCAAATAATACCTTTTTCAGAGAGGGAATTTCATGAACTTTTTTGAAAAAATACCGGATGGATTTGCAAAAATTATTTAGTGGGCCCAAATGGCCCAACTAGAATGCACTTTGTTTACTCTAGGGATTCCGGACAGTCTAGGTTTGAAAAATCATAGCTCTTTGATCCGGACTGATCTAGGGATGAACAAGACGTCATTTTAAAGATATTTTGACACACTTTTAGAGAAAAATATTATAAAATTCATAAAAATCATTTGGGATTTTAAAGTGATATTTCAACTTATAACAGTGCTGCTACCAGTAGGGGGGAAAGCAAAGCAAAGGATTTCTTATTTTTTTTATGTCTACGAGTCTAAACTTGAGTCATTGACATTCGAACATCCATGACTAAAGGGAAAGAGTGACATAAGCATCACAAACTCATTTGCATAGCCCTAGAGTATTTTAGGATGATATAGCTAGTTGCTCATGCAAATCAAGGTTTTGACTAAAAAACAAGGCACGGACATTTCAAGAATAAGTGTAAGGCCATTTTTGTTGCAAAATCAAAAGATTTAAGCTCGTTTAACCAAGATTCCAGATGGAAAACTTAATTTTCCCCAAGATTTTTTGCTAACTTTAAGGAAAATGCTAAGTCCATGCTAATCCTCATCGATTGAGGTAAACATGCTTAGCTTGGAGAGGTTTTCAAAATCAGTTTTTGACAATCATCAAATATGCATTTGGATAAGGAGAAGACAACAAACATATAAGGGGATGGTACAAAACATGAATGGGGATGCTAACTTTAATGATGGTCTAGACAAAGAAAGTGTTATGCATTTTGACAAGAAAATGGCTGAAGATGACAATGAGTCATGCAAGCTAATGTATAAATGTGGTTGAACTATGTTTGGCTAATGATTCATACATGGATTAAGGATAACAAGATGCATGGACATGGCATAAAATGTGTGAGCAAGAGCTATCAAAATAATGAGGATGAAATAAGGCATTTTGCACATCAAAGGGGCATTAAGGCATCCAAATCCTAAACTACCACAACCAAAAGCCATAATAATGCATGATAATCCTAAGAGGGTGATGGAAACATGGAGAGCTCACTAAAATGATGAAGGTGTTGAAAAATAAAAAATAAAAGTGATAAAGTAGGAAGTTAATACTTGACCAAATAGTTAAAGCAGTAGATATGGCTTGAATTTCCCTCTTTTCCTTGTTGTTAATAAGCAAGAAAAAGAGAGAAACAATAAGGTTTTGGTTCTGGTATGGATAAGGGTGATTTTCAAAATGTGTAATGGTTGAGAATGAGTGTTTTGGGCTATTTTTGGGTGCTGAGTGAAGAGTTATGGGATTTTGGTTTTCTTGGTGTAGGAATGTGTTTTGGAAGCTGAAAATGAGTTGGAATCTAAAGTTCCTCGCTGAGATATAAGTAGTCTACTTATACCAACATTTTAGAGCTAAATTGAAGGTATTTTTGGTCATTTCTCAAGAGGGACAAAGTGATGTTAGCTTAGTGGCTATAGAGTGGCTGTATGGAGCAACATGTTTCCAATGTGATGGACATAGGGTGGCTGGTTTAAATGCCAAAATGATTTTCCAGCAAGTAGGGTGGCTGACGGTGATCTTGGTCAATAAACTAGGGAGGAGTAGGGTGATCATATGACATTAACCTTTTTGATCTAATTTAGACTTCAAAAAAAATATTTTGATTAGTTCAAAAGTCCACATTCATAATCTGATATAGGTTTTGATCTTTTTTAATGCAAAGAAATGAGTTAAAATCAAGTTTTTGATCAATGGTGGATGAATCAAAAATACCTAGACCGTGGAAAATAGCCTGTATGTATCGATACATTGTAGAATATATCGATACATTTGGTCCAAAAACCTTGAGTGTATCGATACAATGATCATTATATCGATACTACGAACCATTGTATCGATCAATGTTGATATGCATCGAGACATTTTTTTACAGAATGCACGTTTTAGTCTTAGCATGGCCTAGTATCGATACATGAGCTCCTGTATTGATACATAAGCTTATGTATCAATACATTTACACGTTGTATCAATACAAATAGGGACATTTCAAGTTTTTGGTACATTGGAGCATTGTATTGATACATGAGAACCATGTATCGATACATTCAAGCAAAATTATGAATTTTCTCATATCATTTGCCCTTGGACACCTTGAACTACATCCTTTGATGCCACATCTTTGCATTTACCTTTGATATGATCCATAGGCCTTTTTGACCTTCTCAAAATACTTTTTCGCTAGGTGACTGCCCCCTCTCATATCTGTGCCCCAATTTGCTAAAAATTAGCCCAGACAAAATAAGGCATCTACAGAATGCACGATATTGATGATTTAGATTAGCACGAAAAGCTTTTCTTTTGACCATTTTTTTTAGACTTAAAGTTCGACCATCAAATGAGAAAAACTTGAATTCCCATAATAATCACCATTCTTTTCAGGATTAAGCACTACAAACACATTTTCTTTTTTTGAGATACATAATATTAATGCTTTGGTTTGGTAAGAAAAGCTTTTCTTTCCATTATTTTCCTGAGAGTCAAAGTTCATCTTTCGAATGAGACAAATTTGGATTCTAGTAATATTCTTCATTATTCTCATGATTAGGCACCATAAACAATTCTCCTTATTGGGATACACGATACTCATGCTTTAGTTTGCTAAGAAAAGCTTTTATTTCCACTGTTTTCCCTAGAGTCAAAGTTCATGTATTAAATGAGACAAACTTGGATTCTCATAATAATCTCCATTCTTTTCAGGATTAGGTACAACAAACACATTTTACTTATCGAAATGCATGATATTGATGCCTTGGTTTGGCAAGAAAAGCTTTTCTTTTTACCATTTTCCTTAGAGTCAAAGTTTATATATCAAATAAGACAAACCTAGATTCACATAATAATCTCCATTCTTTTCTTGATTAGGCACTACAAACCCGCTCTCTTTTTTGGGGTACACGATATTGATCTTTGGTTTAGCAAGAAAAGCTTTTCCTTCAACCTTTTTCCTTTAAGTCAAAGTTCATTCGTCAAATGAGCAAAACTTGGATTCTTATAACATTTTCCATTGTTTTCATCATTAGGCACTATAAACACAGTCTCTACATTAGGATACATGATATTGATGCTTTGGTTTCGCAAGAAAAGCTTATCTGTCCATTCCTTAGAGTCAATTTTCATCTGGTGAATTGGATAAAGTGGGAGTCTCATAATATTCTCTACTCTTTTCATGATTAAAAATTATAAACACATTCTCCTAATTGGGATACATGATATTGATACTTTAGTTTGGCAAGAAAAGCTTTTATTTCCACCATTTTTTGTAGAGTCAAAGTTCATCTAATGAATTGGACAAACTTGGATTCTTATAATATTCTCCATTCTTCTCATGATTAGGTATTGTAAACACATTATACTCATTAGGACGCACAATACTAGTGCTTTGATTTGGCAAGAAAAGCTTTTGTTTCCACCATTTTCGTTAGATTTAAAGTTTATCTGTTGAAAGGGTCAAACAAGGACTCTCGAAAGGGTCAAACAAGGATTCTTGTAATGTTCTCCATTCTTTTCCCGATTTCACACTGTAAACACCGTCTCCCTATTGGGATAATGATTTGATGGTTGGTTTGGCAAGAAAATCTTTTTTTTCACCATTTTCCATAGAATCAAAGTTCATTCATTAAATGAGACAAACTTGATTTCTAGTAATATTCTCCACCATTTTTCTTGATTAGGCATTACAAACGCATTCTCCTTAATGGGATGCATGATATTGATGCTTTGGTTTTACAAGAAATGTTTTTCTTTCCACCATTTTTCTTAGAATCAAAGGTCATCTATCAAATGTGATGAACCTAGATTCTTATTATAATCTCTATTCTTTTCAGGATTAGGCACTATAAACTGTTTTCCTTATTGGGATACATGATATTTGTGCTTTGGTTTGGCAAGAATCCATAATTTTCCTTAAAGAAAAAGTTCAACCATCGAATGAGTCAAACCTGGATTCTCGTAATAATCTCTATACTTTTCAAGATTAGGCAACTACAAACACATTCTCCTTCCTGAGATACATGATATTGATGCTTTGATTTAGCAAGAAAAGCCTTTTTTCCACCATTTTCCATAGAGTCGATATTCATTCGTTGAATGGGACAAACATGAATTCTTATAATAATCTCCAATACTTTCATGATTAGGCACAACATATACATTCTCCTTATCAATTACATGATATTGATTCCTTGGTTTCGTAGGAAAAGCTTTTCTTTCCACTATTTTTCTTAGTGTCAAAGTTCGTCTATCCAATGAGACAAACTTGGATTCTCATAATATTTGCCATTTTTTTCAAGACTAGGCACATAAACACATTCTGCTCATTGGGATATGTGATATTGATGCCTTAATTTGATAATAAAATCTTTTGTTTCCACATTTTTCCTTAGAGCTAAAGTTTATTCATCAAATAAGACAAACTCAGGTTCTTGTAGTAATCTCCATTCTATTCATGATTTGGCAATATAAGTAGTTCTTCTTATTGGAATACACGATATTGATGCATTGGTTTGGCAAGAAAAGCTTTTCTTTTCATTATTTTCCTTAGAATCAAAGTTCATCCATTGAATAAGATAAACTTGATCTCTTTTTTTCATGATTAGGCACTACATGTTATTGATGCTTTCATTTGACAAGAAAAACTTTTCTTTTTCCTTAGAGTCAAATTTTGTTCTTTAAATGAGACAAACTTGGATTCTCGAAATATCCTCCATTCTTTTCATGATTAGGCTCTATAATAGTTCTCCTTATCGAGATACACAATATTAATACTTTGATTTAGAATGAAAAGCTTTTCTTTTCACCATTTTGCTTAGAGTCAAAGTTCATCCGTCGAATAAGATGAACTTGGATTTTTGTAATAACCTCCATTCTTTTCATGATTACACCTTACAAACACATTCTTCTTATCGGAATACATGATATTTATGCATTGGTTTGGTAAGAAAAGCTTCTCTTTCCACCATTTTCCTTAAAGTCAAAGTTCATCCATCGAATGAGACAAACATGGATTCTCATAGTAATCTTCATTCTCATCAAGATTATGCACTACAAAAACATTCTTCTTATCGAAATACTTGATATTAATGCTTTGGTTTAGCAAGGAAAGCATTTCTTTCATCATTGTCTTTAAAGTCAAAGTTAATTTATAGGATAAGACAAACTTGGATTTTCATAATATTCTCCATTCTTTTCATGATTAGGCACTATAAACAAGTCTTTTCATTAGGATATGCAATATTTATGCTTTGGTTTTGGAAGAAAAGGTTTCCTTCTACCATTTTCCTTAGAGTCAGGTTCATCCCTCGAATGGGACAAACTTTGATTTTTATAATATTCTCCACTTTTTTCATACTTAGGCACTATAAACACATTCTACTTGTTGGGATACACAATATTGATGCTTTAGTTTGGTAAGAATGACTTTTCTTCCTACTATTTTTGTTAGTATCAAAGTTAATCTGTCGAATAAGACAAACTCTATTTGTTTCATGGTTAGGCACTATAAACACGTTTCACTCATTGGGATACTTAATATTGATGCTTTGCTTTAGCAAGAAAAGCTTTTGTTTCCACCATTTTCCCTAAAGTCAAAGTTCATTTATTAAATGAGACAAACTTGAAATCTTGTAATAATCTCTTTTTTTCAGGATTAGGCACTATAAATAGTTCTCTTTATCGAGATATATGATATTGATGCTTTAGTTTAGAAAGAAAAGTTTTTTCTCCACCATTTTCCTTAAAGTCAATGTTCAATTGTTGAATAAGGCAAAATTGTATTCTCATAATAATCTCTATTTTTTTCAAGAATACACACTAAAAACTTGTTCACCTTGTCAGGATACATAATATTGGTGCTTTGGTTTGGCAAAAAAAACTTTTTTTACCACCATTTTCCTTTGAGTCAAAGTTTATCCATCAGATGAGGTGAACTTGCTAATGCAAACCCTAGGTTCAAAACAACCTAAAACCCAATTGGATGGAATCAAGCCCCTAGGATCATCTTTAAAGTTAAGCAAAGAGAACTTGACCTTAATCAAACCTGTTAATTAGAAACAAAGTTATAAGAATCTTGATCACCACAAGTTACGTTGATAAGATCAATTTGAGTACTTATTTAAAGAACAAATAAGAAGTTCCCACAAAGTAAAGAAACTCCCCAGATTTTTTTTCTATTAAAATCTGCTAAATTACATGAACGAGTCTACCTTATATAGGCCTAAAATCTGTATAGTCCTAACTAAACAAAGACAATCCTAATCGATAAGGACAATATCTATTCCTTATCCTAATCTAATTAGGACTTATCAAAACAAATTAAAATCCTAAATGGTAATCCTAGTAGTAATCAATAAGGACTAAGTCTATTCCTTATCATAATTTGATTAGGAATTATCTAAACATATTAAAATTGAAAAGTTAAATTCTTATTAAAAAAATTAAAAATCTAAAGTCCTAAACTATAGACCCATGAATATATACAAATTGGATTCCATTGATCTTGAACATGTAAATTGGGATCTAAGTTTTATTTTTTACCCTTTTCAGCCTCAGCACAATGTAAAAAATTGATAAATCTTAGCAATGCATCTGATTCATCTTGAACAGCCTCTTTTGCATGCATTTTAATGATTAATCCTTGCAAAGCTTGCTTCATGTGTTTAATCCTTGCCTTGGTCAATGGACCTCGATTCCTCACAAAAGATCACAAGAATGGTCCAAAATAGTTGTTTGTGCAAATTGATCTCCATCACTTGGATTCTCATAATAATCTCTATTCTTTTTTTTATTAGGCACTATAAATAATTTGCCTTATTAGATACACGATATTGGTGCTTTGGTTTGGCAGGAAATGCTTTTCTTTCCACCACTTTCCTTAGAGACAAAGTTTATCCATTGAATAAGACAAACTTGGATTCTCGTAATAATCTCCATTCTTTACATGATTAGGCACTACAAACACGTTCTTCTCATTGGGATACGTGATATGAATGATTTAGCTTGGCAAGAAAAGCTTTTTTTTCTATTTTTCCTTAAAGGTCAAAGTTCATTTGTCAAATGAGATAAACTTGAATTATCGTAATAATCTTCGTTTTTTTTTTAGTAGGTACTAAATCCATATTTTCCTTGTTAGGACACATGATATTGATGCTTTCTTAGGAAAGAAAAGCTTTTTTTTTTTTACTATTTTCCTTAGAGTTAAACTTCATCTATTGAATGTAACAAACTTGGATTCTTATAGTATTCTCTATTCTTTTCATGATTATGCACTATAAACATATTCTGCTTGTCGCCACATGCCTAACCTTTAAAACTTTGGATGATCCAAAAGGCATGGCATTGGACTTAAGAATAAATGATGGTTGGTTATGGTTGAGCCTTTGGGCTATCCTTTAATTGGGATTTGGATTAGGTGTGATGATATGAAAGGGATAGGAATCATCAAACGAGTCGCTCATCTAACCAGACCTAGATGGCCAACATGAAGTGGCCATAAACTTGGAACGCCATTGATCATTTTAGGTTAGGCAAGATCGGATGCCTATTGAAACCATATTACGAGTTACAAAACTCAAAACACTGATTTCAAGGTCTATGAAGTCCAGAGATTCATTCGTTGGGCTAGAGAGTTGGTTACATGTAGGTAAGGACTAACATTCCCAGGATGAGTTCGGTTGGAGTGTCCCCTAAAATAGAGTTATGAAAATAGTTAGGAATAAAGAAAAAAATTTTATTATATATTTTTTTTAAAATAGGGTTGGAGTATCCCCAAAGTTAAAAAAACATTTAAGAACAAGGAGAAAATTTAAACTTTGATTAAAAAATAGGGTTAGAGTATCCCTTTAAGTAGTGGAGTTGGAATGTCTCCACTTAGCAAAAATTTTAATATGAAATCCTTTTTTTTTTGTATTTTAATCTTGATCCAAGTCAAAAAAAGTTGGTGTTGTGAGATTAAATGGGTGCATTTTGAGACGTTCGAATGTCTTGATAAAGGGATATTCAAAAATTAGGTTGAAAACAAGGGGCAGCATCTTGTCATCTCTGTTTTCAGATTTTTTTCAAGTGTATCCCAAGACTTCAGCGGGTGAAAGAGATATTGTTGGAAAGGTAACTCAACAAGGTTTAATATAAAAATATTGCAAAAATTCTAGAAAATCACTTTCTAGGTGAAATTGATTTTCAAAGTTAGGTTCATCTTAGCTCTGCTAGCATGCAAAATTAAAAGGGCATGATGGATTTTGAAAAATCATTCTAAGCTTTCCGAGATCATTAGATCATTGCAAATACCCTTCTAGAAAAGAAATTTTGTGAACTTTTTGGGAAAAATATCTGATGGGCTGAAATGGCCCAAATAGAATGTTGCACGTTGGTTTTAGGGGTTTCGATCAGTAAGAGTTTGAAAAATTATAACTCTCCATCCAGGATGATCTGAAGGCAAATAAGACACTATTAGAAAGGTAATTCAATGCGCTTTAATGGAAAAATATTAGAAAAATCAAAGAAAATATTTTATGGCTCAAAAATAATTTTTCATGTTTGAACTACAGTGTTACAATTGCAAAAATAGGGGGATTATTCGATATCTTGGTTTTTTTTTTAAGATAGACTTGGGTTTAGGATGTTAGAATGTCCATGACAAAAAGTAACACAGGCTTCACAAGTTCATTCCATAATTTCATAGTAGATTGGGATGATGGAACAACCAGTTGACCATGTCACAAAAAGAAACATGAGACTCAGGATCAAAGATTAATACTAAGAAGGATTTCTTCCCTTTTTTTTGAAAAGATGAACTTATTTCACCATGAATCTAGATCTGAAATGCTGATTTGCCCCTAAGATTGGGAGACCAATTTGATGAAAACATTAAGCCCATGCTACTCTTCATCTATTGAAGGTAACATAACATAACTTGGGGAAGTTTCTAACAATCAGTTTGTCAGAGATAAGTAAGCATTTTAATGGAGAAGTCATGAACAAAATATAGCACATCCAAAGTTAAACATCCAAACAAGCAAAGAAGACATTTTAACATGGAAATGGGTGACATAGATGCTAGAAGATGACAAATAGGGTGCATGGAGATGATATAACATGTTTATACAAAAAAGGTAAATGTTGAAGTTGTCAAGATAGCATTTTTATTTCATGAGCCTCATTAAAACATAAGAAAAATATTTGAATAGATAACCATTTAAATGTGAAATGGATATATGAATATGGAAGAAACATGGCAAAAGATGCATGAAAAGAGGCTGTATGATGATGAAAATAAAGCATGGTGGGTTTATATACCAAGGTGTCAAGAGGGACATAAAGATCTTAGGACTGGAATAACTAAGGCAACAAAGATGCATGGGAGTATTAGGAGGGTCATGGCAATATGAAGGGTTCACTAAAAGAAAATGGATTATCAAAACAAAAAATATAAGGAACAAGGTAAAAATATTCCAGCAAAAGCTGAAGTTTCCTCTTTTTTTAAAAGCAGTGACTTTAAGCTTAGTTTCGTCCCTCTTTTTCCTATTGTTTAGCAAGAAAAAGGTGAAAGAAAAGAGCTTTCTGGCAATGTGGTTGCTGATGGGGTGTTTTGAGGATGAAAATATATGAAAGGTTGAATATTTTAAGGTGTTTTGGTAGTGGTTTTAGGGAGCTACAAGAATAGAGGTTCGTTCAAGGTGAAAGGTAATAGAACAATGTTTTTGGTGAGTTTTTGAAGCTAAAGTGGCTAGAGGATTTGTGGGGATGGATGAGGATTTTTTTGGGATTGTTGGAGAGTTTCTTTGATAGTTAAGAGAGTTTTTTTCTTTTTGGCTGAGATAGTTGGTTGTGTTATACTCTTTTTGTTCAGCCCGTTCTTTTAGAAGACAATGCAAAGGCCATTTTTTATTTTTTTCTTTTGCATCAAGGGACATCAACAGATGCCATGCTTAGTTGACTCTCTTCTTATTGGTTCTGCCATGCTGAGCAAGGATAAAAAGGCTGTGAAAGCTTACAATTGGAGATATGCTTGCCATACCCTCTTACACTAATATATATTATGAAAGTGGCCTTTGTTATTAATTGTTTGGGCTCCAAATATTTGTTTGAATCTGTTAATAAACCCATAGTTGAGGTTTTGTAATGTTTTATGATATTTCCTTTATGCAAAAACATGCTTAAATTGGGCTTTTAAAGACTAAAAAATGGCTCGAACTAGGCAAAAATGCCTTCGTGTATCGATACAAAACATGTTGTATCGATGCATAAGGTTCCTTTCACTCTTGAGTATCGATATAATAAGTTATGTATCGATTCTAAGAGCAAAAAATGTTTCCAGTCTCAAGACTTAAAGGCCAGTATTGATACTCTATGGATTTGTATCAATACCCATGCTTGTGCATCGATACATTTTTCCAAAAATCACAACTTTATCTACTGGTAAATACAAACATGCCAGGTACTGATACCACGCCTTGGGTATCGATACCAAACCCTCTTGTATCAATACTACATGTGAAAATTCAAGTTTTTCACATCGTAAAGGCCTCGTATCAATACTTGCACCCTAATATAACTTGTAAGTACTTATGGCTTCCCAATTTACCTCAACTTGGTCACAAACAATGGGAAATTGATTTGTCTATTCATTTGAATAACCTTTGTAACACCATGAAAAGTGGCTTTTGATGCCTCAGTTTTATATTTTCTTTAATATGGCCTATAGGCATTTTAAACCTTTCCAAAAAAATTTTGCTTGATGCCATATTGCCAGGCACTATTGAGGTATCTATTTTTTATTTTATTAAGGTGTCTATTGAGGTGTCGCCAGTTGTCCCCTGGCTTTTATTTTTATTTTTTGATTTTATCATCTTTTACCTAACTCCTAGATGCCAAAAACAAGTTTGGACAAAATTAGGTGTCTACAGCTGCCCCTCTTTGGCCGTTGCTAAGTATTAGTAACAGGACAAAGATAAATAGACACCATTTTGTTTGGATAGGGTGATGGATTTGTTTGCCTACTGAAAGGTGGAGAATTATTTAGTATCATGTCGAGATGGGTTAAACAGCTTACAGAAAAGAAGATTTTGTTAAGTTTTGTAGGGTTTAACCTCCCTACTAGGTTATTTTTCATTTTTTTAAACAAGTGCCTCAGCTTGTGTAGGCTTTGTCATAGATCAAGAAAGACGTCCAGCTTTTCATGGACTAAGGTAGATAAGTGCCACCGCTTGTATAGGCTTTAAAGTAAGTGAAGAAAATCATCAACTCTTTGTAAGCTAAGGTAAATAGGTGCCATTAGCTTGTGTGGGCATTAAGGTCAGGAAACATCCTACTCTTTGGGGACTGAGGTAGGTTATATGGTGCCACCAACTTGTGTGGGTCTTGATAAACATCCTGCTCTTTGAAGACTAAGATAGGTAGTTGCCACTAGCTTGGGTAGGCTTTGAGGTAAGGAAGCATCCTACTCTTTGAGGACTAAGGTAGGTAGTTGCCACCAGCTGGTATAGGCTTTGAGGTAGGGAAGCATCTTGCTCTTTGAGGACTAAGGTAGGTAGGTGCCACCAACTTGTGTGGGCTTTGTTAAACATCTTGCTCTTTATGGACTGAGGTAGGTAGGTGCCGCCAACTTGTGTGGGCTTTGAGGAAGGGAAGCATCCTACTCTTTGAGGACTAGAAAAAAATAAGTTTAGATACCCTTCTTGGGTGATTTTCAATAAGAACGTAAGGTCAAAGGTACTTACTTGAAACCTTTTAGGGTTTTTTGGAAATAAAAAAATGGTACCCTAGGTTCCTTATAAATTTAACTTCTGCATATAGGAGTTGATATTTTTAAGATTTTAAATGCTGAATAATGCATGGAGATGCAAATGCTTGCCTAATTGATGCAACGCTGATGACTTTAAAGGCCTAATCCAATGACTGATTTTGGGCTTTCTTCAACTTTGGTGAGGTGGCCTTTTGCCTAGGGCTTGTCAATTTTGCCATGGATTTCCAAAGGTTGTAAGTGTTAAGGTTGTCCCCTCTTTAAAGGTACAAGAGGTTCATGACCACTTATTGAAGGAAGGTTTTGAATATATTTTCCAAATGTGTGGTCCTAGGGCAAGATCAATTATGGCCCTAAGAGTTCATTCTTAACGTTTAAACATGAAACAGAGTCCCTGCAAACTTTTATCTTTTGAAGTAATGCTAGGAAATCCTATTATTAGTTTTGTTTATTTATCAAGCATTATCAATTAAATGATAAACATGATGCAACATGAAATGCAGTGCTATAAAAGGATTCTATGAACAATCAAGTAATATTTTTATTCAAAGAAAGAGGGTGCAATTTATAACAAACTTATAAGATTGTGGAAGGTTTTGTAGTACAAAAGAGATATGAAAAGTTTTCCTGGTCAATTGGCTCTAATGTTGATGACATGAATTCTCCATTAAGTTTTTTTGGAGATTTTTTTCGAGCAATTGATTCTTTTGGTGTTGGTGACTCATAAAAAGATCCCTTAGATTGCCCCATGGTAGGATGAAGGCCATAAAGTTAGGTAGTTTCCATTTTTCGAGTGCAAGTATAGATGTCATTTTAGTGGTATTGGTCAACATAAAATAGATAGGTTAGGTTATGACTTAGTGTCTTGGTTGGAGTTACGAATATGAGGAAGATTGGTTTTGGGCTAACGATAGTTTGGGCTTGGCTTTGTTTAAATGAGGAGGTCTGATCACTTAAGCTACCTTCTCAAATTTTCAACTTAAACTGGTTTTCTTTCTCTCTTCTTTCTCTCTTCTTTCTTTTTATTATTTATTGTTTTGTTTTGTTTTTTTTTTTTGGGTTTTGGATTTTTTCAGTGGTAGGTGAAGGACTAATAGGTTGCCCTTTTCGGGTTTTAATCCTAAGGTCTTTTCAGGCATAGTACTTTTTAACAGAATTAGAATTCATGGGGTTAGGCAAGTTACTGCCATCCATCTCGGTTAAAATTAGAGCTCCTCCGAAAAATACGCATTTCACCATGTATGGCCTTTCCTAATTTAGGGTCTATTTTCTATGAGTATCTTTATGTATCAAGAGAATTTGTTTGAGCACCAAGTCACCTTCTCAGAACTGAAGAGGATGGACCTTTTTGTTATGGGCTCTCATCATACACTTTTGATACTTCTGCCCATGACAAATGGCTTTGATTTTTTTCGATGAGATTAAGCTGCTTGTATCAGTTCTTAACCTATCTAGCCTCTTCAAGTTGTGTTTCCATCAGGATTCTAAGTGAAGGGATTTTAATCAGGATTCTAAGTGAAGGGATTTTAACTTTAATTGACAAGACAGCTTCTATGCTGTAGACCACAGAGAATAGGGTGGCACCCATGGAAGTTTGTATTATTGTGCGATAGGTGTGTAAGGCAAAAGGAAACTTCTTAAGCAAATCCTTGTACGTCTCAGCCATCTTTTTAACTATGTTCTTGATATTCTTGTTGGTTGCTTTAACTGCTTCGTTCATCTTTGGACAGTATGGGATGGAGTTTCGATACTGAATCTTGAAGTGAGAGTAAACTGCTTGCATCATCTTATTTTTTAGGTTATGTGCATTATCAGTGATGATCTATTTAGGAAGAACATATCTATAGATGATGTTTCATTTCATAAATTTTCACACAATAGATCTGGTGACATTAGAATAGGAAGCTGCCTCTACCTATTTGGTAAAGTAATTAAGCATGACCAAAATGAAGCGATGCCCATTAGAAACCTTAGGGGTAATCAGTCCAATCATGTCCACGCCCTAAAGAGAGAAGGGCCATGGAGCTATCATAACATGTAGAGGTGTTAGTGGGACATGGATATTGTTAGTGTAGATTTGGCATTTGTGACACTTTTGAGTGTAGTCAATGCAATCCTTTTCGAGAGTCAACCACTAATAACCTGATCGCATGACTTATCTTGCCATTCAGTATCCATTAGCATGCATACCATAAATCCCTTCATGAACTTCTTCAAGTATTTTTTTGGTTTCGGAGGCATCCACGCATCAGAGTAACACCTGATCCCAACCCTTCTTTTATAAAATCTCACCATCCAAAATAAATTTCATAGTTAATCATCTAATAGTTTTCTTATCAGCTTTAGTGGCACTTTTTGGGTACCATTGATTCTTAATGTATTGAAGGATGTCATAATACCATGGCAAACTGTATTTCTCTTTTTCAACATTTTGGCAATGTGGCGGGGTTAAATAGATACTCATTTGGATATAAGCAATGTCTCATTTTTAATTGACTTTAAACATGAAAGATAAAAAGGCCAAGGCATTAGCGATTTGGTTCTCTTCCCAAGGTAGATTTTGAAAGTTAATATCATTAAACTCTTTCTTGAGCTCTACTATCAGATTACCTTAATGGATCAGTTTAGAATCATGTGTCTACCATTCTCCCTTTCGTTGGTAAATGATGAAGGCTGAATCTCCAAACACTTACAATGTTCGAATACCCTTTTCAATGGTTGCTTAGAGTCCTATGATGCAGGCCTCATATTCGGCTATGTTGTTGGTGTAGTCAAAGTTTAATTTAGCTATGAAAGGGTAATGGTTTCCCTCAGGTGAGATGAGAATTGCCTTAATTCCATGTCCCAGTGCGTTTGAAGCTCTATCAAAGACATCCTCTATGATGACCCACACTTGACAGTGTTTTCTGCCTTGGATTGCACATCAAGTCTTTGTCAAGGAACTCAAAGTTTAAAGGCTGATAGTCATATGTGGCTCGACTTGCCAAAAAGTCTGCTATTGCACTGCCTTTAATGGCTTTCTGGTTCACATACACGATGTCATACTAAAAAAATAGAACTTGTTATCTGGCTAATCTCTCGGGCAAGGCAGGGGCTTCACACAAATACATGATGGGATCAAGCCTAGCAATTAGCCATGTAGTATGGTATAACATGTATTACCTTAACCTTTGCGCCGTCCAACCTGAAGCACACATAGCTTCTCTACGAATGAATAATTATTTTCATATTCTGTAAACTTCTTACTCAAGTAATAGACAGCCTATTCCTTTTTTCCTAATTCATCATGTTATCCTAATACACAACCCATTGACTTGTCTAAGATTAATAGATATAGAATTAGTGGTCGTCCGAGCACTGGTGGCACTAGTATTAGAGAGTTTAAAAGGTAATGTTTGACCTTATTGAAAGCTTTTTGGCACTCTTGATTCCATTCTCCAAGATTTTGTTTTTTTAGTAGCCTAAAAGATCTAATCATATTTGTCAGTCAATTGAGATATTAATCGGGCTATGTAGTTCAATTTTCCCAAGAAACTTCTCATTTTCTTTCAAGTTAGAGGTGGTGGTAGGTTTTCAATAGCCTTAACCTTGTCAAGATCCACCCCTATTCCTTTCTTGCTCACAATGAACCCCAATAATTTACTAGAGGTGACTCTAAATGTGCATTTGGTAGGATTTAGCTTGAGCTGGTATTTATATAGCCTTTTAAATAGTTTTCACAGATTAGCAACATGTTCACTCTCTTTTGGTGATTTGGTGATCGTGTCATCCATGTAGACCTTTATTTCTTTGTGCATAAGGTTATGGAACAATGTTACGATAGCCCTTCAGTAAGTTGCCTCAATATTCTTTAACCTGACAAGCATCACTTTATAGTAGAAAGTTTCCCACATGGTTATGAAAGTGGTCTTTTGCATGTCTTAAGCTGCCATTTTTATTTGATTATAGCCTAAAAATGATTATAGCCCGAAAACCCATCCATGAAAGAAAATAGTGCATTTTTGGCAATGTTGTTTACTAAGATATCAATATGAGGCAGAGAAAAATTATCCTTAGGGCTGGCTCGGTTCAGGTCCTTATAGTCCACACACATTCACACTTTATCATCCTTCTTAGGAACTGGGACTATGTTGGCTACCCATTCAGGATATTTGGCTACCTCGAGAAATCCTGTTTCATATTGTTTATTGACTTCTTTCTTGATCTTAAGGAACATTTTTGGTTTTATCCTCTTTAACTTTTCCTGGATTGGTTTGCATTTAAGTTTGAGGGGAAGTTTATGAACCATAATGTCGGTATCTAGTCCAGGCATGTCTTGATAGAACCAATCAAACACATCTCAATATTCTTGAAGAAGACTTATTAGTTTAGCCCAAGTTGATAACTTTATGGAGGTTCTGATTTTGACTTCTTTTAGGTCTTTTTCTATTCCAAGGTTTATGTTTTTATTGGATTCTTAATGAGATAATATTTTTTTCTTCCTGTTCAATTAGTTTCAATAGGTTTAAGGGAATGGGGTTCCCTTCGGCATCCTCTTTAGATTTGACCTCACTAGCATAGATCGATTGCCCGAAATCTATTCCTAAGATTTTAGTATGAACATTTACGTCACCTTTATTGGGGTACCTGAAAGTATGGAAAAAAATAATATAAGTGGAAGAAAAAAAGTCTAAGGTCGGCAAAAATTATGAACACAAAGAATGAATGCAAAATGCTTAGTCATTTTCATTGATAATACTTAACAAAAGCTGCCCATACCAAGGATCCTACAATGCTTTTGGGCGAGAGCATGTAGGTTTAGTTCATAGCATTACTTTGAAATAGACTTGAACAGTATAGGAATCTCGGTCTCGTGCAAACACTTGGAGCAAACCTTGGATGGCCTAGGCTAGTCTCCAAACTTGTAGTTGACATCTTTGGTTCACTAATCATATTGATGGAGATATCCTCAAATGCTTTGTTCAATATGAGCATAACACTAGCGGAGCCAGTATTTACAAGTCTCCTTTGGCAAAAACTTTTGTAAAGTGGTGGGAATATTATTGGCTCATTCCCCATGTCTCATGTTGATAAATGAGCCGTTCTTCTTTCGTGGTTCTTCTGAGCTTGCTTTCTTTTTTGTTGTGCACTGTGCTTGAATCCCAACCTTCTTTTATCGATTTGGTTAACCATTTTCAACGTTTTAGCAATTCCTTGAAAGCATTTCTCGAGTCCCTTTCTAGCCTGGGCCCCTTACCGACAGTCAATATTAAACCTATGTGAGTACTCTCTAATAGGTGAGGCTGAACTATTGGTAATCCTTTTTTGATATAAGTTGCGTGACAAACTTAAAGGCCTAGAAAGAGGATTCTGGGCTATCTTTATCAGCTTCAACATATAGGGCATCTGTTGAGGTAACAGTAATGATCTTTTTCTCTTTTTCAATTCTAACAACTTTATTATCGATGACGAATTTCAACTTTTGGTGCAAAAAGATGATGGCATTGCTCTAGCAGAATGAATCCATGGCCTTCCCAATAGGCAGTTGTATGATGGAGCAATGTCTATCACAAGGAAGTTAACCTTTTAAGTACATGGGCCAATTTGGAGTGGAATGGTGATGTTCTAGACAATGTTCTGGCAAGTGCCATCAAATGCTAGCACAATAGTATGACTATTCTAGATATGAGATGCATCAACAGAGAGCTTGTTCAAGCATGACATGGGCATTACATTTAAAGCTGACCTGTTATTAATAAGCAACTTGGGCAACGTGGTGCCTTTACAATATATAGTGATATGGAGGGCCTTCTAATTTCCTCTTCCTTCATGTAGGATTTTGTCATCGCTAAAAGATATGCAATTGTCAAGGGTGATGTTGTTCACTAAGCGATCCAACTGACCTATAGAGATGTCGGGAGGGACATAGGCCTCATTCAAAACCTTGAGGAGGGCATTCCTATGAGCTTTTGATTTCAATAGCAGTGACAACATAGATATTTTGGCAGGTTGCTTTTCAACTGATCGACAATGCTGTATTCACTATGCTGGATGAATTTGAGGAATTTTATAGCTTTTTTCCTCCTTCAATGGATCCTTGACAGCCATTGAATCTGAGTTCTTGGTTGCAAACTTCGGTGCTTGAGAAATGAGATTGGCATCTCTTACTGAGTGTTATTTTTTTATGTTGTCAGGGCATAACATCGGTCACTTCGAGTTAGGTGACTTACCCCTGGAAGGTCAACACTTGCTGCTTGCAGGCTAGATTCTCCAATGATTAAGGTTTTACTTTTATAGTTCTAAGGAACTACCTTATCATCTTTATATAGAAAGGGAGATGGAAGTTGAATGATCAACTTTGGCAGAGGCTGAATGGGGTTAACTTTAACTCTTGGTCGATTATCATACAAAATCAATGCCTTTCAATCCCGTAAGGGAGATTGCCTTCTTCTTTTTCTAGTGCATTGATAGATGGTGTTGCATTTATAGACTCGATCTGTGGGGCTTGCTTTTTATCATAGAATTCGATGCTACCTTTGTTCATTATTCTTTGAACCATTGGGCAAAACTCTTTGCATGTTTGAAGAGTATGTCTACAAACAGTATGGAAGTCATAGAAGTTATCAATCCTTTTGTCTGTCTTCTCAGTTGAATTAAGTAACTTAGCTTGCACCAAGATTTGCCAAACCAAATTCATTAGCGTTCGAACTTCTTCTATGTTTTCCATAATCTTTCAGTTTTTTTCAATGATCATTTCATTTAGGTCTAACTCAATACAAGTTTGAGACGATATGGATTTAGTGTTTGATTTTAATTGCTTACTAGCCTCTATCTTTCCTTTCCCTTTGTCTTTGTGGCTACATTTTCTTCTCAATTCATTTTTCATGGCCTTATCTATCCTTCCACAAAGAATGACCACATCCGCACAGTTCTTTGGGAAGCTTTTCGCTACCTTTTCATAATAAGGGGCTTACAACGTGCCAATGAATTTAACCATCATCTCTTTTTCTATTAGTAAAGAATGAATCTAGGCAGCCTCCTCCATCCATCTTGCAATGTACTGCTTAAAACTTTCATTAGCTTTTTTCCTTGTGCTCATAATAGACAGACAACTAGAAATCTGACCATAGGTAGGTCTTTCCTTGTCAGTAAAATTGATAGATAGATATTCATGTCTATCCAACTTCTCGTAAAACTCGATTTCAAACCGATCCATCATCCCTTTGACCATCTCCAAGAATAATGGACAATGTTGCAAGTCATGTTCTCGACTGTAGTGGTAGCAAGATGTATCAATGACATTTTTTTTTAACTTTTGTTATTTATTACTATTTTGATTTTCACGAAAGCTCACCAGACCTTGTTCATTGGGACTTTGACTTCTGTATGCTTCTTTAATTCGATAGCTTTTTCCATCAGTTATCATATTCACTCTTGGTTTAGCATGATTAGAGAGAGGGTTGGCCCCTACATTAGGTCCTGGACCTTGCTCAATCTTGATCACTCCTTGTTTTAGTAAACCTTGCACCTTTCTTTTAAATGAAGTGCAATTCTCAATGGACTGCCTTGCACTCCTATGTGGTATTCATAATAAGCATTTTCGTCATACCATTTGGGGTATGGTGGTGATCTTGGGTTCATGAATACTGGAGCCACTAGTTTGCCTACCAACAAGCAAGAGTAGATCTCTTTATATGAGTAAGGGAATGGTTCAAGGTGCTTCCTTTCTCAGGATGCTTGTTGGTTATTCAGAGCTCTCGTATTGTCCATATTATGGGGCTATGCATTATGGGCCACATTTTGCATGGGATGTGGTACAAAGCTCCTTGCAGGAGCAAACTAGGTAGCGTGGACTGGTTGCGGCATTAATGAGTGAGGGGTAAGACTCGTTTTCAACATGCTTGGGAAGTACATAGGCTATGCTGGATGCAAACTTTGATTAAACCTAGCATGATTCTCGCCTACAGCATTCATTTCCCTTTTCTTACTTTTATTTACTATCTTTTTAACTGATCTAGTTATTTCTCTAATGGATATCATGTTGCTTTTGGTGGCGTTGTCAATCATTTCACTTGATATGACCATATCAACGAAATTTTTCATTACGCTTCCTACTAGCCTTTTATAGTGAGGAGCTCATAGGGTGTCAACAAACATAACTATCATTTCTTTTTCAGTTAAAGAAGGGTGAACTTAAGCTGCCTACTCCCTTCATCTTGAACATACTATCTAAAACTCTCAGAAGATTTCTTCTCCGTGTTCATGAGAGAAAGATGATTCAGAACCCAATTAGACACATGCTTATATTGTTCAAAGAATGCGCATGCCAAGTTTGCACATTTTTGAATTCTTACGGGATCAAGTCCTATATACCATCAAAGTGCTACCCCAGTCAAACTATCCTAGAAGCAATGCATCAAACCCCACCATTTTATGATAGTACATACAAAGATGGGCAGTAGGGTTAGTAGTCTTATTGTATTTTTCAAAATCAGGCACTTTAAACTTAACCAGGATGACGAAGCTCGAAACTACCCCTAATGACTTTGCATCTACAACTCCAAATTTGTTACTTCTTTCAATAGCTCAAAGATGCTTCTCTAATGAGTGATAGTTGTCCAAGTTCTCATCATTTTTTGAAGGCCTCTTTGCCTTCTCTAACTCCATGTGCTCATCGAGGTCCGAGACTATAGGCCTTGATGTTGAAGAGCCTAGCCTTGAAATCCTTAAATTAAGTTGGACACTGTCATAGGATTGATATAAATAAATTGCTGAGATGGTAGGATATTCATTGTTGGAGGGTGTTGCCCATATAGTGCCCCTTCTAGAGCATTGGTGGCCTCTATACCACCATTCAAATTGCTTTTAAGGTGGGCTAGTTTTTTCCCATCTTAACTATGCTCGTTTGACATTTTTCCTTTAATGCATTGGATACCAATTTGGTTAGCTTAGCGATCTGTGCTTGAAGTTCCTCATTCTTACGAAGTGCCTTTGGGACTCTCTATACATGAGTTCAAGTCTTTTAATGTGAGCCTGGTGATCATTTTCCATCATTTTTCGAAGATAATGAGTGTTGTACCGATGGCAAAATGTAGATGCCATATTTTGGATCACCTTTACTTTAAATTATTTTTGGATTAGGCCTTTAGGTTTGATGCAATGAGGATGAATGAATAAAAACCATGAAAGGATTAGGTTAATTATGCAAATATGAAAAGGACAATTAGGTAAAGGGATAGCTCCACCAATAGCATCTTTCATTAAAGCAACAAAATGTCTTAATTACATGTGATTACATTCAAAAATGCCTAACACGATTACATTGCTTGATTACATGGTCCAAGAAATACAATAACTCTTGCTCGTGTGCTCCGATGGGTAAGATATCATGTGTTTGGGACTGGGCTACATCCATCATGTTCTCAACCTCCAACTGATCTATCTGGATCTGCTCTGTGAGATGGTGATGATAGTCTTAATAGTTTTGGCATGCATGATCAACCACTTAAAGCCATTCTTGCTCCCAGTGTTTAGAGGCTTCTACTAGTGTGTTAACTTGGTATTGGTGAGCTTAAAAAGAATGCTTTAAGTCTTAGATTCTGAGTGTCAAAACTTTATTTTTTGCCTAGTTTACTCCCAAATCCTAGACTCGAGCCACTAACCATTCATTCCTTCTTTGCAAGAGCTTGGCCTCTAACAAGCTTCTCCTTATTGGCCTTAGCAGCTTCTCTCCATTGGTGTAGTTCCTTCTCTAGAGTAGTAATTTATGTCCTTCACTCGACTAATAACTTTCCAAGCCTTCAGGAATTGCTTGCTTTGTTAAGGGCCACATAGTCTCTTTTCAAGCTTTCAAAATCCTTCTTGAGGTGGTTTTTTTCATTGATAGCCCTGCTCATCTCACCATCCTTGAGGTAGAGATCCATTTTCAATTAACCATTTTCCTCTTTTAATTGAGTAATCTTCTTTGCAAAGGTCACCTTCTCTTGTTCAAACTCTTGCTTGAGCAATTCAACCTCAGAGGGAAATTCATCAACTGACATTTGTAATGTCCTAATACCAGATAAGGGCACAGTGTGATTAATCCGACTGATCCTTCATTCATCATATCCTAGGTTTATACTACTCCATTTCCAATATCTTTCCATGTAATAGGTTTGTTTCCATGCTTGAAAGGCTAGTTGAACATTCGACTTGTAGTCAGGCTCACCATAATCGAAATCCCACAACTCTAAAATGAAATGACAGCACTAGAATTATTGAAGAACTAAAAGAGGGGCATAGCTAGTACTTCTCCATAATCCAACGAACATTACATAGCTGTAATTTCTACATTAGTATAAGACCATTTATGGGAAAAACCAAGAAGCTTTCCATGTAACCTTTTCCCCTTTGAGGTTTTAAAATTTTTGGACTCACTACTTTTCACATTTGTCTTAAGGCCGGTCCTTCTCAAGTACCTTAAAGATAAGGCTGAAGCTAGGTAAGAAGTAGTGAGACATCATACTTTCTTCCAGGCTAAAGTGATTGATGAGCCAAATATGAAGGAGCGACACATATCCGATGAAATAGTTCGTTCTTATTTTCTTACAAAAATTAAGAGCTCGAATAGTTTCAGTAAGGATGATCATTACGAGATTAATGTTGCAGCAAAAGCAAGAAAAGACATTTGCTATCGTAGCTTTAACATAGCCCAATGTCTTTGGGAATATAACCAGACCGTATATTGCTAAAGCATAGATATCTTGGATTTTTTTGATGTCAATGGTACTTGCCATTGTTTCTCTCAAACTTGCCCATGAGATGCATTCACTGTTCCTCTTTGTTTTGATATGACTCTCAATCCAAAACTCCATTGCCTTGAGGATTTAAGCCAAAATTTTCTCCAAGGTTGGAGGATTTAATGCTTTGCAGTATATCCTGTCGACCTTTGCCCTTTTAATGTTGAGTAACGCAGTGTATTCATCAACTATGGGGACTAAGTCTTCATGATTAAAAGTGAAACACCAGTATGCTAGATTCCAAAACTGAAAGGCCGCTTACAACAAACTAACATCCAAACAAACTTGAAGCAGAAGAGCAATATCTCTTATCTCTTAGTGAATGATTCCCTTCAGTACTTTCCTAATTAGTCTATGATCCTTAGATCTTGGCAATCACTTTGACGGTATCCTATCTTGATCTTTTCATGCACTACTGAGGTATGCCTCAATTTTAAAACATCCCCATCTTCACGCTGTCAGCACTCTGACCATGCTCAAACTTCTTTGAAAGGTTTTAACTTTGAAGTGAACTGTTGCTCCATGACAAATGCCACTTGGTAAACACTGATCCATTGAGCCAATTGCCTTATGATGACAGTAATTATAATGAAATAATGTATGGTGAAAAAGAAAGAAAAAAGAGAATGAGTTAGTAACCAATACGAAATAATAGGCAAAAGGTAAAAAAGGGAAGGAATCATAAAATTTACCCCCAGAATAGGCGGTACGATGCCTAGAGGCAGATAAGATGATCATGAATGTTAAGGCATTGAACATGTAGCATATTGGCATACACGCATTAGAATTGTCTCTTCATGAAGTAACATGATACCTTACAAGGATTAAGACTAACCATCTAAACGGTGTTGTTCATACATCACCACACATGCTAAGCCATCGTTCAGGCAACATGATGGCCTATATCGGTCAGATATGACTATTTCAAGGTGTCATTAGAGGTAATGGCATTCACTTATATTGACCTACTTATAAAAGAGGATTTGCCATCAAATGTCATGGCATATCCTAAAGGAATGATAATGAAAATAACAAGACAAATGTAGGTGACAACGTTCACATATCATTGCTCGCGTAACCAATGATATATGTGAGTAAAGGTAAGAAATGTTTCCCCAAGTGACCCTAATCTTTAGGTTATTCTAGCAATATCTGGTATGGCTTGACATGGTTTAGTTCGTAGGGTTCACTACATGAGTTTAAGTTGATGCCTATTTTGATAGCTGAATCGCTCTTCCATCTAATAAGAACAGTTGAGGCACCCCGATCCTAGGCCCATCCTAGGTTTGGTAGAATTAGTTCGATCCAATGGATATATTTCCCTATGTAAGTGCGAAGGGGTACTCACGAGAGACACAGGTAGTTTACATCTCAGAAGGTCTTGCCATGCCTATGCGAAGGGTTACTCATAAAGGTGGATGGCTTACTTCCTTCTAATAATTAGGATACTAAACACACCATGGTGTATGGTGGGAATCTAGTGCAAACACAAGTGCACGATATGTGGTGGGGAAACAATCAAACCTTTTTTTGCACTACCATATTACCATATTTATTCAAATCAATATTTATTTAGGCATGAATAATCCCTAACAATCATAAGACAAAAACATAAACAATAAAGATTAGTAGGCAAAAAATAAAAGAGAATTATATCTAAATAATTATGTAGACCAAAAAACCAAAAACCAAGTGAGAAGTAACTAGTTATAGGCCTAACTCTCTAAAATAGTCCCTAGTAGCGTCGCCAAGCTATCACCATGTGCTAGGCCTTTAAGATTTTAGACGATCTTAAAGGCATGGCATGCTTAATTTATGAATAAATGTTGGTTGGTTGTGGTCAAGCCTATGAGCAATCCCTTGATTGAGATTTGGATTAGGTGTGATGATGTAAACGGGATAGGGACCGTCGGATAAGTTATTCATCCAATTGGACGTGGATGGCCACCATGAAATGGCCATAAACTTGGAGTCACCACCGATCATTTTAGGCTAGGCAAGATTGGGTGCCTATTTAAAATAATATTACAAGTTACAAAACTCGAAACATTGATTTCATGGTCTACAAAGTCCAAAGATTCATTGGTTGGGCTCTGGAGTTGGTTACGCGTAGGGAAGAACTAGCATCACTATGATGCCCGAAATCGATACTTGCTAAACTATATCTCACTTTGGTCTTGGTTAAATCAATTCCATTTGGTCTCTATTTAGATATAATCCTCTTTAATGCATGAAGTTTTGCAAAATATGAATCGAGGGTTTTTTATTAAGAAATATTAGATAACCTATGCACCTTGAAGATGTGAGGAACATAGGGATTTTTTGTGAAAACGATGTCCGGATTGGATTTTAAAAATTGGATGTTTCATATTAGGCACTGAAGAGATACCAACACAAAACATCGTCTTGTAAATTTCATCAAAAAATGAATTTTAAATATGAATGCACAATAACTCAACAAAAGGAAGCAAGTTAGTAAGGTGAAAACAAGGAAATATAATAATATCATAAACAAGCAATCATAAATAAAAGAACATAAAAAAAAGAGGGGCGATCGAAATGTATCTCATAATTGCCTTGATTATTGAAGAATAACCCATATGACAATTTTAGAGACCGGTCTGGATTCAGTGGTAATTTGAAGAATACAGACAATTTTTATCAAAATAGTTTGAGGCATCCGGAAGAGAGAAAATTTTAAGTTTTTAAGTTAAAGAAAGGTTGAAGCATCCCCTCGAAAGAGTGGGGTTGAAGTGTCGCCTAAAATAGAGTTATGAAAATAGTTAGGAATAAAGAAAAAAATTTTATTATATTTTTTAAAAAATAAAGTTGGAGACCCCCTAAAAGTAGTGGGATTAGAGTATCCCTAAAGTTAGGAAAACATTTAGGAATAAGAGAAAATTTAAACTTTGATTTAAAAATGGGGTTGGAGTATCCCCTTTGAGTAGTGGAGTTGGAGTATCTCCGCCTAGCAAAAAATTTAATATGGAATCCTAATTTTGTGTATTTTAACCTTGATCCAAGTCAAAAGGGGTTGGTGTTGTAAGGGAGACTAAACGAGTGCATTTTGAGATATTCGAACATCTAGATAAAAGGAGATTCAAAAATTAGGTTGAAAACATGGGGCAGCATTATGTCATCTCCATTTCCAGATTTTTTTCGAGTGTATCCAAAGACTTCAAAGGGTAAATGACGTACTTTTGGAAAATGAACTTAACAAGGTTTAATATAAAAATTTTTCAAAAATTCTAGAAAATCACTTTCTAAGCAGAATTAATTTTCTAAGTTAGGTTCGTCTCAGCTCTGGCAGCATGTAAAATTAAAAGGACATGATGGATTTCAAAAAATCATTCTAAGCTTATCTAGGATCATTAGATTATGGATAATACCTTTCCAAAAAGAGAATTTTATGAACTTTTTGAGAAAAATATCTGAAAAAATCATCCAATAGGCTGAAATGGCCCAAATAGAATGTTGCACGTTGGTTGCAGGGGTTTTGGACAGCAAGGGTTCCAAAAATCATAACTCCCTCGTTCGGGATGATCAGAGGGCAAATAAGACACCGTTAGAAAGGTAATTCAATGCTCTTTAAAGGACAAATATTAGAAAAATCAAAGAAATATTTTATGGCTCAAAAAAAAAATTTCAAGTTTGGACTACAATGCTCCCAGAGCAAAAATAGGGGGATTATTTGATATTCTGGGTTCAAAGATAGACTTGGGCCTAGGATGTCCGAACTCTGTGATAGAAAGTAACATGGGTTTCATAAGTTCATTCCACAATCCCAGAGTAGTTTGGGATGATGGAACAACTCGTTGACCATGTCACCAAAATGAACATGAGACTCAAGATCAAGGTTTAATGCTAAAAATGATTTCCTTTTTTATTTGAAAAATAAACATATTTCACCATGAAATCCAGAGCTGAAATGTTGATTTACCCCCAAGATTGGGAGACCAGTTTAATGAAAGCATTAAGTCCATGCTATTCTTCATCTATTGGAGGTAGCATGAACTTAATTTAGGGATTTTTCTAAAAAATTATTTGTAAGAGACAAGCAAACATTTTAATGGAGATATCATGAACAAAATATAGCAAATACGAAGACAAACATAGATTAAACATGCAAAAAGGAAAAGATGACATTTTATGGAAATGGGTGACATAGATGCAAGAAGATGATAAATAAGGTGCATGAAGATGATATAAACATGTTTATACAAAAGAGTTTATGTTGAAGTTGTCAAGACAGCATCTTATTTCATGAGCCTCCTTAAACATAAGAAAAATGTTTGAACATATTAAGACACATTAAGGTGACCATTTAAATGTGAAATGAATATGTGAACATGGAAGGAACGTGGCAAAAGCTACATGAAAAGAGGCTGTATGATGATGAAAATGAAGCATGGTGTGTTTATATATCTAAAAACAACAAGGTGTCAAGAGGGACGTCAAGATCCTAGGATTACCAGAACCAAGGCAACAAAGATGCATAGGAGTATTAGGAGGGTCATGGCAGCATGAAGGGTTAACTAAAATGAAATGGATGATCAAAATAGAAAATATATGGAATAAGGTAAAAATATTCCAGCCAAAGCTTGAACTTTCCTCTTTTTTTAAAGCAATGACTTTAAGCTCAATTCTTTCCCTCTATTTGCTATTATTTAGCAAGAAAAAGGTGAAAGAAAGGAGCTTTCCGGTAATGTGGTTGCTGATGGGGTGTCTTGAGGATGAAAATACGTGAAAGGTTGAATTTTTGAAGATGTTCTGGTGGTGGTTTTAGGGAGCTACGGGAATAAAGGTTGGTTGAGGGTGAAAGACAATGGAATAGTATTTTGGTGAGTTTTCTAAGCTAAAGTGGCTGGAGGATTTGTGGGGATGGATAAGGAGCTTTTCTAGGATTGCTGGAGAGCTTTTTTGATAGCTGAGAAAGATTTTTCTGAGCTATCTAGTAGTTTTTTTTTCATTCAATGTTCAGCCCCCTTTCAGAAGACAATGCAAAAGGCATTTTTGATTTTTTCCCTTCTGCAGCAGGGGACATCTCCAGCTACCATGCTCAATTGACTCTCTTCTTATTGTTTCTGCTATGTTGAGCAAGGAGGCAAAAAGCCTGTGAAAGCCTGCAACTAGAGATATGCCTGCCACACCCTCTTACACCTATATATCTTATGAAAATGACCTTTGTAGTTAATTGTTTGGACTCTAAAAATTTGTTAGAATTCGTTAATGAACCCATAATTGAGGTTTGCAATGTTTTATGATAGTTCCTTGGTGCAAAAACATGTTTAAATTGGGTTTTCAAAGGCTAAAAAATGTCTTGAAATAGGCAAAAATGCCTTGGTGTATCAATACAAAACATGTTGTATCGATAAACAAGGTACTTTCTACTTCTAAGTATCGATACAATGAGTTGTGTATCGATACTAAGAGCAAAAAATGTTTTCAGTCTCGACACGATGCTCAGCCATCATCCCCCATTTTTTATTTCTATTTTTTTGATTTTATCATCTTTTACCTAACTCCTAGGATGCCAAAAACTAATCTGGAGAAAATGAGGTGTCTCAAGATACAAAGCATGTTGTATCAATACAAATGCAATTTTTAACTATGAGTATCAATACAATGAGGTATGTATTGATATTAAGAGCAAACAAATATTTCTAGTCTTGAGACTTAGAGGCCTGCATCGATACTCCATGGATATATGTCGATACTCAAGCTCGCGTATTGATACATTTTGCCAAAAATCACACCTTGAGCATTGCCAAGGTCTGTCTTGATACAATAATGTCGAGTATCGATGACCCACCTTAGGTATCGATACCAAATCCCTTTATATCGATACTACATGTGAAAATTCAAGTTTTTTGCACTGTAAAGGCCTTGTATCAATACTTGTGCCCTAATATAACTTGTACGTGCTTGTGGCTTCCCAATTTACCTCAACTTGATGACAAATAATGGGAAATTGATTTGCATATTCATTTGAATAACCTTGGTGACACCACGAAAAACAGCTTTTAATGCCCCATTTTTACATTTTCTTTAATACGGCCTATAGGCATTTTAGAAATTCCCAAAAAATTTTTTCACTTGGCATCGTGTCGCCTAATAGTGCCTAGCGACACGATGCCCAGCAGTCGTCCCCCAGCTTTTATTTTTATTTTTTTATTTTACCATCTTTTACCTAACTCCTAGGATGCCAAAAACTGGTCCAGACAAAATGAGGTGTCTACACTGCTCATTGGGATACATGATATTGATGCTTTGGTTTGGTAAGAAATGCTTTTTTTCCACCATTTTTGTTAGAAACAAGGTTCGTCCATTGAATGAGACAAACTTGGGTTCTCATAATAATCTCCATTCTTTTTCCTAATTTGGCACTATGAATGGTTCTCTTTATTGAAACACACGATACTGATGCTTTTCTTTGGCAAGGAAAGCTTTTATTTTTTCACCATTTTCCTTAAAGTCAAAATTCATCCATCGAATGAGACAAACTTTGATTCTAATAATGTTCTCCATTCTTTTCATAGTTAAGCACTATAAACACAAACTCCTTATTAGGTACACGATATAGATGCTTTGGCTTGGCTAGAAAAGCTTTCCTGTCCCCTATTTTTTTAGAGTCAAAGTTCATCCGTCGAATTAGACAAACTTTGATTCTCATAATATTCTCCATTTCTTTCAAGCTTAGGCACTATAAACACATTCTGCTCATTAGTATCAACATAGCACGGATACGAATACTGATCAACCCAACTTAAAATGGTGAGTGTATCCATTGCTTCTATATAAATATCTATATATAATTATTTCTTTTTATTTCTAGGGGCCTATATCATGATTATTATACTTTATTTTTTGTACCTAGGGACTAAGTTGTCGAGATGAATTGCTCATCCGACTTTTCTAAATAGTCATTACGAAATGACCATTGGAGTTGCTACCAATCTGTTTTGGCCAGGTAAGATTGGACACTTGTCAGAGTTCATATTTTAAGGATTACGAAACCTATAAAAACAAACTTCGAGGTCTGGCTCATACTAGAGATTGCTTGAAAGGGTCTGAAAGTCGATTACAATCACAAGTAAGGATCAACCTTCCCTTGATGCCCGATAATCAGTACCTTATTAATCAATGTGTTAAAAGAAATTAGATTTTTGTTTGGTTTCAATATTCGATATTTAATTATAATTCTCGTAATATTTTATTAAACAAATTTATTATTTCAAGGAAAGTTGGGTTTTATTACATTTTGAAATCACAAAATTATTCATACCCTCCTGGGGAAACAAGTGGACATGAATTCTCTATCATATCCCGCTGGAGAACCATGCGAAATATGAAAGGTTTTAATTTTTTTAATAAAAAAATTTGGACTTCTTATTTGAAAAGGGTATCTCGCTATTAAAATAATCTGTAAAATTCCTCACATATTATGGTAGGAATCTTACGTATTAATTTATTAGGAGACATTGCCTTATTTATAAAAAAAATTATTATTAAAAATATAGACTTTATGACCTAGAAACGACCTGATATGATGAACCTATTCCTAATATGTACTTTTGACACGAAAGTATCTTAGTAATCACATAGGACTTGGTTCTAACGTAAAATTATCAAAATGCCTTTAGGGTATATCTTCGACATGAAAGTATCCTAGTAGCCCTAAATGACATGAAAATGATTATGGAAGGTTGAACCTATCTTAAATGCATATCTTTAGCGTAAAAACACCCTGATGACTACCTAAGACTCAGTTCTAGCGAAATTACCAAAAGGCCACTAAGGCATACTTTCGACGTGAAAGTATCCCAGTAATCCTAAAGGATTTGAAAATGATTATGGAAGGTTGAACCTATCCTAAATGCACATCTTTGGCATAAAAGCATCCCGATGACTACCTAGGACCTGGTTCTAGCAAAATTATCAAAATGCCTCTAGGGTATACCTTCGACATGAAAGTATCCCGTTAGCACTATACGACAAGAAAATGACCTCGAAAAACTAATCCTATCCTAAATATTACCTTTTGCGTAAAAGCATCTTGATAAGAAAAATTACTAAAATACCCTTAAGATATACCTTCTCATTGGAAATATCCCAGCAACCCTAATGGACATTAAAATGACCTTAGAAGGCTAAACAAATCCTAAAATATTCACCCTTGGCATAAAAGCGTCAGAATGAGTAAAATTACCAAAATACCTCTAGGGTATACCTTCGACATGGGAGTATCTCGGCAACCCTAATAGACCTTAAAATGACCTTAGACAACTAATCCATTCCTCAATATTCACCTTGGGGGTAAAAGTGTTCCGATGAGCAAAATTACCAAAATGGCCCTAAGGTATACCTTCAACATGAAAGTATCCCAATAATCCTAATAGACCATAAAATGACCTTAGAAGGCTAAACCAATCCTAAAATTTCACCTTTGGCACAAAAACGTCCCAGTGAGCAAAATTACCAAAATACCCCTAAGGTATACCTTCAACGTGAAAGTATCTAGATAACCCTTATGGACACCAAAATGACAAGAAATGGATGAATTTACCCTAAATGGGGAAACTAAAATTCAAAATTTAACTTAAAATGCAAAATTACAATTAAGCCCATAAATTTTTTAAAATTTCATTTCGTACCTGATGGAAAACCAAGAGAATACCAAAAGTTTTAAAACTTTCTATAACCCTACGGAAGGCTGTGGGAATAATAAAAAATTTTTAAAATGATAATTTTAATCGTTTTGCCCTTAAAGGTCTAAATTTGCTAATTAACCCCTAAACTTTTAAAAATTTCATTTTAGTCCTTATATGATAAAATAACCTAAAATCATAAAAATCATATGAAATTTTATATAAAAATTACTGCAAACATACCAACAAGAATTCAGCCAAATACCTTGGCCTTAAAACAAAATTTTTCCATATTTTGCAAAATAACCCCTAAACTTTATAAAATCACATTTTGACCCCTATATGATGAAATATCACAAAACACTACAACAAATCATTAAATCAGCAAAAAATTAACATAAGAATCATAACAAGAATATACATGAGGGTTTAGCCAAGTACTTTTAGCCATAAAGCCTAAATTTTAATTTTCACAATTTAGCCCTTAAACTTCCTAAAATTGCAAAATGACCCCATAGTGCTAAAAATGCCTAAATCACGTTAGCAAACACATAAATCAGATTTCTTAAGGTTCGTAAGGCTCTTGGCCAATCCACAAATGGCCTAAAAAATTCTCATGAATTTTGCAATTTAGTCCATAAGTTCACAAATATTACTAAATAACCTAAAAACCCTAAAATTAAAAGAAAATAAGCACAAAATCATTATTATCAAACCCAAACACATTCGGCCAAGGTGAAAAAGCATAGGATTTATGCATGATTTGATAAAAAAAATCATGAAAATAACATAAATAACCATTATTGAGCTTAAACAAACATAAATTATAAAATAAGCACAAAACAAAATTAATCAAAATACTAATTATCAAAAAAACACTAAAGAAATAATTAAAATTTAAATATAATCACAACAAAATCAGGTTCACAACAGTAAAATACCATTTCATAAAAAAAGTGCTAGAAAAATAAAATAAAATAAAAACTAAAAGCACCATATTTAGCCTTTTCAACATGGATGGAAATCCATGACCTTTAACACGGATTTAACTCATAAATAAGATGAAAAAAAAGAATCAAATGAAGAAGAATAAGAAGAATGGTGTATTTACCTTAGAAAAAACTAGAAAAATTAGTATGCTTGTTTTTTTATTGTTATTTTTTGTGTTTTCCTTTCAAAATGTCTAAAAATCTCTATTAAACACAAGCCACCTCTATCAATGAAGGTGGAGGACGACTACATGATTAGAAAAATACCATTGGCCGAAAGCTCCCTAAAAATTTCTAGGAAATTCCTTTTTTTTATTTTATTTTTTGATTAATTTGATTTCTTTTTGATGGATTTGATTTAAATTATTTTTTTTTGTCTTTTAGTGGATGACAAAGTCTAGAGAATTTTGAAAGATATTTATATAATCTGCAAAATTATACCATAAATATTAATTACAATAATTAAATTGTAAAAATTACAAATTATAAATTTGAAACAAAATTTCATATGATTAATTTAATTTAATCTAATAATAAAACAACTTTTTTAATTTACAAAAAATATTAAAAGTGACAAACTCGTAAAATTTTACGAGAAAAAATCTTACCAGGAAAAATTATTTTATGTAAAAAAAATGTAAAACTCATAAAATAAATTAAAATTTTCAAAATTGATTTACTAGGATTTAAATAATAATATTCGAAGAATTTTAAAAATTATAAACTCAAAAAAATCTTACAAAAAAATTTACGAGTAGAAAGCTCTATATCTTGATAATAGAAAAAATTTTAAAACTCATAAAATAAATTAAAATTTTCAAAAGTGATTCAATATGAATTAAATAATAATATTTAGAGAAATTTAAAAATTAGAAACCTAAAAAAAATCTCACTGAAAAAATTTACGAAGTATAAAACCCGTATCTTGGAAACAGAAAAAATCATAAAACTCAAAAAATAAATTAAATTTTTTAAAACTGATTTAATGTGGATTAAAAAATAATATTTAAAGAATTTTAAAAATTATAAGCTAAGAAAAATCTTTCCAAAAAATTTTAGAATAGAAAACTTTATATTTTGGAAACTGAAGAATTTCAAAAGAACAATGCAAAACTGATAAAATAAAAGAAATTTTTCTAAACTCTATTATCTTCATGGTTATGCACAAAAAACATGTTATTCTTATCGGGATACACGATACTGATGTTTTTGCTTGGCAAGATTAGCTTTTTTTCTATTTTTTTCCTTAAAGGTCAAAATTCATTTATCGAATGAGATAAACTTGAATTCTCATTATAATCTTCATTCCTTTTATGATTATGCACTAAAAACATATTTTCCTTGTCATGACACATGATATTATGCTTTTTCAGTAAAGAAAAGCTTTTCTTCGTACTATTTT
The DNA here is from genome assembly GCA_038381775.1 of Adansonia rubrostipa. Classification (NCBI taxonomy): domain Eukaryota; kingdom Viridiplantae; phylum Streptophyta; class Magnoliopsida; order Malvales; family Malvaceae; genus Adansonia; species Adansonia rubrostipa. The sequence goes on along the minus strand of JBBYHM010386577.1, from coordinate 110,360 downwards.
CCTGAGTGTTAAACTTCATCTGTTGAATGTGACAAACAAGGATTCTCTTAGTATTCCCTATTCTTTCCATGATTATGCACTATAAACATATTCTGCTCATTTGGATACATGATATTGATGCTTTGGTTTGGTAAGAAATGCTTTTCTTTCCACCATTTTTGATAGAATTAAAGTTCATCCATTGAATGAGACAAATTTAGGTTCTCGTAATAATCTCCATTCTTTTCCTAATTTGGCACTATAAACAGTTCTCCATATTGAGACACATAATACTAATGCTTTGGTTTGGCAAGGAAAGCTTTTCATTCCACCATTTTCCTTAAAGTCAAAATTCTTCCATCGAATGAGACAAACCTCGATTCCCATAATTTCTCCATTCTTTTTATAGTTAGGCACTATAAACACAAACTCCTTGTTAGGATACACGATATGGATGCTTTGGCTTGGCATGTTTTTCTGTCTCCTATTTTTTCAAAGCCAAAGTTCATCCATCGAATTAGACAAACTTTGATTCTCATAATATTCTCCATTTCTTTCAAGCTTAGGCACTATAAACACATTTTGCTCATTGAGATACATGATATTGATGCTTTAGGTTGGCAAGAAATGCTTTTGTTTTCACCATTTCCCCTAGCACCAAAGTTCATCTGTCGAATGCAATAAACTTGGATTCTTGTAATAATCTCCATTCTTTTCAGGATTAGGCATTAAAAATAGTAATCCTTTTCCGGACACATGATATTGATGCTTTAGTTTTGCTGGAAAAACTTTTCCTTCCATCATTTTCCTTAAAGTTAAAGTTCATCTAACGAATGAGATAAACTTGTATTCTCATAGCAATCTCCATGCTTTTCAAGAATAGGCACTGCAAACACATTTTTCTTATCAGAATACATAATATCGATACTTTGGTTTGGTAAGAAAAAGTTTTCTTTTAACCATTTTCCTTAGAGTCAAAGTTCTTTTGTCGAATGAGACAAACTTAAATTCTCGTAATAATCTCCATTCTTTTCATGATTAGGCACTATAAATAGTTCTCCTTATTAGGATGCACGATATTGGTTCTTTGGCATGGCAAGAAATGTTTTTCTTTCCACACTTTCCTTAAAGACAAAATTTATCTGTTGAATGAGACAAACTTAGATTCTCATAATAATCTCCATTATTTTCATGATTAGGCCCTTTAAACATGTTCTCCTTATCAAGATACATGATATTGATGCTTTGGTTTAGCAAGAAAAACTTTTCTCTCCATCAGTTTCCTCAAAGTCAAAGTTTGTCTGTCAAATGAGACAAACTTGGATTCTCATAATAAACTATATTCTCTTCATGGTTATGCACTAGAAACATGTTCTTCTTATCGGGATACATGATATTGATGTTTTGGCTTGGCAAGAAAAGCTTTTTTTCTATTTTTCTCCTTAAAGGTTAAAGTTCATTTATTAAATGAGATAAACTTGAATTCTCATTATAATCTTCGTTCTTTTTATGATTAGGCACTAAAAACATATATTCCTTGTCAGGACACATAATATTATGCTTTTTTAGGAAAGATAAGCTTTTTTCTACTATTTTCCTTAAAGGTAAACTTAATCCATTGAATGCGACAAACAAAGATTCTCTTAGTATTCTTGATTCTTTCCATGATTATGCACTTAAACATATTTTGCTTATTGGAATACATGATATTGATGCTTTGGTTTGGTAAGAAATACTTTTCTTTCCACCATTTTTCTTAGAATCAAAGTTCATCCATTGAATGAGACAAATTTGGGTTCTTATAATAATCTCCATTCTTTTCCTAATTTGGCACTGTGAACAGTTCTTCTTATTGAGACACACGATATTGATGCTTTGGTTTGGCAAGGAAAGCTTTTCATTGCACCATTTTCCTTAAAGTCAAAATTCTTCCATCGAATAAGACAAACTTTGATACCCATAATGTTCTCCATTCTTTTTATAGTTAGGCACTATAAACACAGACTCTTTGTTAGGATACACGATATGGATGTTTGGCTTGGCTAGAAAAGTTTTTTTGTCTCCTATTTTTTCAGAGCCAAAGTTCATCCGTCGAATTAGACAAACTTTGATTCTCATAATATTCTCTATTTCTTTCAAGCTTAGGCAGTATAAACACATTTTGCTCATTGAGATACATGATATTGATGCTTTGGGTTGGCACAAAATGCTTTTATTCCACCATTTTCCCTAGAGCCAAAGTTTATCCATCAAATGTGACAAACTTGGATTCTTGTAATAATCTCTATTCTTTTCAGGATTAGGCATTAAAAATAGTAATCCTTTTCCGGACACATAATATTGATGCTTTGGTTTGGCTAGAAAAGCTTTTCCTTCCACCATTTTCCTTGAAGTCAAAGTTCACCTAACAAATGAGATAAACTTGTATTCTCATAACAATCTCCATTCTTTTCAAGAATAGGCATTACAAACACGTTTTTCTTATCAGGATACGTAACATCGATACTTTGGTTTAGTAAGAAAAAGTTTTCTTTCAACTATTTTCCTAGAGTCAAAGTTCATTTGTCAAATAAGACAAACTTGAATTCTCATAATAATCTCCATTTTTTTCATGATTAGGCACTATAAACAGTTCTCCTTATTAGGATGCACGATATTGTTGCTTTGGCATGGTAGGAAATGTTTTTCTTTCCACACTTTCCTTGATGACAAAGTTCATCTGTTGAATGAGACAAACTTAGATTCTCTTAATAATCTCCATTACTTTCATGATTAGGCCCTTTAAACATGTTTTTCTTATTAAGATACATGATACTGATGCTTTGGTTTGGCAAGAAAAGCTTTTCTTTCCACCATTTTTCTCAAAGTCAAAGTTCATCTGTCAAATGAGACAAACTTGGGTTCTCATAGTAACCTCTATTCTCTTCATGGTTATGCACTAAAAACATGTTCTTCTTATCGGGATACACGATACCGATGTTTTGGCTTGGCAAGAAAAGCTTTTTTTTCCTTAAAGGTCAAAGGTCATTTATTGAATGAGATGAACTTGAATTCTCATTATAATCTTTGTTCTTTTTATGATTAGGCACTAAAAACATATTTCCCTTATCGGGACACATAATATTATGTTTTTTTAGGAAAGAAAAGCTTTTCTTTCTACTATTTTCCTTAAAGTTAAACTTCATCCGTTGAATATGACAAACATGGATTCTTTTAGTATTCTCGATTCTTTCAATGATTATGCGCTATAAACATATTTTGCTCATTGGGATACATGGTATTAATGCTTTGGTTTGGTAAGAAAAACTTCTTTTCCCACCATTTTTCTTAGAATCAAAGTTTATACATTGAATAAGACAAATTTGGGTTCTCGTAATAATCTACATTCTTTTCCTAATTTGGCATTATGAATAGTTCTCTTTATTGAAACATACAATTTGTTAAATGAGTCAAAGTACATTTGTTAAATGAGACAAACTTGAATTCTTGTAATAATCTCTATTATTTTCATGATGAGGCACCATAAACAGTTCTCCTTATTGGGATGCATGATATTGTTGCTTTGGCTTAGCAGGAAATGCTTTTCTTTCCACACTTTCCTTAAAGACAAAGTTCATCCATTGAAAGAAGACAAACTTGGATTCTTTTAATAATCGCCATTATTTTCATGATTATGCCCTTTAAGCATGTTCTCTTTATCAAGATACATGATATTGATGCTTTGGTTTGGCAAGAAAAGCTTTTTTTTCCACCATTTTTCTTGAAGTCAAAGTCATCTATTGAATGAGAAAAACTTGGATTTCATAATAAACTCTATTCTCTTCATGGTTATGCAGTAACATAATGTTCTTCTCATTAGGATACACGATACTGATGCTTTGGTTTAGCCAAAATAGCATTTCTTTCCACCATTTTCTTTAAAGTCAAAGTTCATTCATTGAATGGGACACACTTGTATTCTTGTAATAGTCTCCACTATTTTCATGATTAGGCACTATAAGCACATTCTACTCATTACGTGACACGATATTGGCCATTTGGCTTGGCAGGAAAAGCTTTTGTTTCCACCATATTCCTTAGATTCAAAGTTTGTCCATCAAATGGGAAAAACTTGGATTCTCATAATACTCTCCATTCTTTTCATGATAGGGCACTATAAATAGTTGACCTTATCGGGATACATGATTTTAATAATTTTGCTTGGCAAGAAAAGCTTTTCTTCATTCGTCGAATTAGATGAACTTTAATTCCCATAATAATCTTCTATCCTTTCATTATTAGGCACTGAAAACACATTCTCCTTGTTGAGATACATGATGTTGATGCTTTGTTTAGGTAAGAAAAGCTTTTCCTTCCACCATTTTCCCTGGAGTTAAGTTCATCCATAGAATAAGACAAACTTGGATTCTCATAATATTCTCCATTCTTTTCATAACTAGGCACTATAAACACATTCTTCTCATTAGGATACACGAAATTGATGCTTTGATCTATAAGAAATACTTTTTTCCACCATTTTTCTTAGAATCAAAGTTCGTTCATTCAATGAGACAAACATTGGTTCTCATAATAATCTTCATTCTTTTCATGATTTGGCACTATGAACATTTCTTCATATTAGGATACATGATATTGATGCTTTGGTTCGGCAGGAAAAACTTTTCTTTCCACTTTTTCCTTAAAGTCAAAGTTCATCCGTTAAATGAGACAAACTTGGATTCTCATAATGTTCTCCATTTTTTTCATAATTAGGCACTATAAACACATTCTCCTCATTGGAATACCAATATTGATGCTTTGGTTTGATAAGAAATGCTTTTCTTTCCACTAATTTCTTTTGAATTAAAGTGAATCTATTAAATAAGTCAAACTAGGATTCTCGTAAGAATCTTTAATTTTTTTCATGATTAGGCACTGTAAACACATTCTCTTCATTAAGATACAACATATTGATACTTGGGTTTGGCAAGAAAAGCTTTCTTTTTGCCAATTTTTTTGAGTCAAAGTTTATCCATCAAATGAGTTAAACTTGGATTCTTGTAATGTTCCCTATTTTTCTAATGATTAGGCACTATAAACAAAGTCTCCTCATCAGGATACAAGATAGATGCATGATATTGGTAAGAAACATTTTTTTCTGCCATTTGCCTTAGAATCAAAGTTCGTCCATTGAATAAGACAAACTCATGATTAGGCACTACAAATAGTTCTCCTAATCAGAATACAATATATTGATGCTTTGGTTTCGTAAGAAAAACTTTTCCTATCATTTTCCTTAGAGTCAAATTTTGTCCATCGAATTAGGCAAACTTGGATTCTCATAATAATCTCCATTCTTTTCATGATTAGGCATTACAAACACATTCTCCTTAATGAGATACAAGATATTAATGCTTTAGTTTTGTAGAAAAAGATTTTATTTCCATCATTTCCTTTATAGTCAAAGCTCATCCATCGAATGAGACAAACTTGGATTCTTAAAATAATCTCCATTCTTTTCATGATGGGGCTCTACAAAAACATTTTCCTTATCAAGATACACGATATTGATGCTTTGATTTGGCAGGTAAAGCTTTTTTTTCCTCTATTTTCTTTAGAGTTAAAGTTTATATGTCGACTGAGACAAACTTGGATTCTCATAATATTCTCCATTATATTCGTGATTAGGCACTATAAACACAGTCTTTTCATTGGAATGAACAACATTGATGTTTTTGTTCAGCTAGAAAGGCTTTTCATTCCACTAGTTTTGTTTGAGTCAAAGTTTATTCGTCGAATAAGACAAAGTTAGATTCTTGTAATGATCCCGTTTCTTTTCATGATTAGGCTCTGTAAGTAGTTCTCCTTATTAGGATACACGATATTGATGCTTTGGTCGTGAGAAAAGCTTTTTCGTCTACCATTATCCTTAGAGTCAAAGTCTGTCCATCGAAAGAGACAAACTTGGATTCTCATAACTTTCTCCACCCTTTTCATGACAAGGCACTATAAATACATTTTGCATTTTGGGATACATGGCATTGATGCTTTGATTTGGCAAGGAAAGCTTTTGTTTTCACTATTTTTCTTAGAGCCAAGTGCGTCCGTCGAATGAGAAAACTTGGATTCTTGTAATAGTCTCTATTTTTTTCATGATTTGGCATTATAAATAATTTTCCTTATTGGGATACACGATATTGATGCTTTGGTTTGGCAAGAAAAGCTTTTCTTTCCACCTTCTTCCTTAGAGTCAATGTTCATCCATCAAATAAGATAAGGTTGGATTCTTATAATAATCATCAATCTTTTCATGATTAGGTACTTTATTAAGATACATGTTACTGATGCATTGGTTTGGCAAGAAAAGCTTTTCTTTCCATCATTTTTCTTAATGTCAAAGTTCGCACGTCAAATGAGATGAACTTGGATCCTCGTAATATTCTCCATTCTTTTCATGATTCGGCACAATAAATGCAATCTCCTCATTGGGATGCACCATATTGATGCTTTGGTTTGGCAAGAAAAGCTTTTCTTTCTATCAATTTCCTTAGAGTCAGAATTCATTCATCAAATAAGATGAACTTGGATTCTTGCAATATTCTTCATTCTTTTCCTGATTAACCACTATAAACACATTGGTTTTATTAGGATATGCGATATTGATGCTTTGGCTTGGCTAGAAAAGCTTTTTTTTGCCATTTTCCTAAGTGTCAAAGTTTGCTCATCAAATAGGACAAACTTGGATTCTCGTAATATTCTCCATTCTTATTAGGATACACAATGTCAATGCTTTAGTTTGGCAAGAAAAACTTTACTTTCCACCATTTTCCTTAGAGTTAAAGTTTTTTTGCCGAATGAGACAAACTTAGATTCTCGTAATATTTCTCCATTTTTTCATGATTAGGCACTATAAACACATTCCCATCATTGTGATATATGATATTGATGCTTTGCTTTGGTAATAAATATTTTTCTTTCCACTATTTTCCTTAGAATCAAAGTTCATCTGTCGAATAAGATAAACTTGGATTCTTGTAACCATCTCCGTGCTTTTCATAATTAGGCACTATAAAAAGTTCTTATCGGGATACACTATATTGATGCTTTGGTTTGGCAAGAGAAGCTTTACTTTTCACCATTTTCCTTAGAGTTAATGTTCATCCATCAAAAAGGACAACGTTGGATTCTCGTAATAATCTCCAATCTTTTCATGATTAGGCACTTTATTAAGATACACGTTACCGGTGCATTGGTTTGGCAAGAAATGCTTTTTTTTCCATCATTTTTCTTAATGTCAAAGTTCACACATCAAATGAGATGAACTTGGATCCTCATAATATTCTCCATTATTTTCATGATTAGGCACAATAAATACAGTCTCCTCATTGGGATACGCCATATTGATGCTTTGGTTTGGCAAGAAAAGCTTTTCTTTTTATCATTTTCCTTAGAGTCAGAATTCGTTCGTTGAATTAGACAAACTTGGATTCTTGCAATATTCTTCATTCTTTTCTTGATTAAGCACTATAAACATATTGTTTTTATTAGGATACACGATATTGATGTTTTAGCTTGGCTAGAAAAGCTTTTTTTCGCCATTTTCCTAAGTGTCAAAGTTTGCTCATCAAATAGGACAAACTTGGATTCTCGTAATATTCTCCATTCTTTTCATAATTAGGCGTTATAATGTTCTCTTCCTTGGGATACGTGATATTGATGCTTTGGTTTGGTAGGAAACACTTTTCTTTCTAGCATTTTCCATAGAATCAAAGTTCATTCGTTGAATGAGACAAACCTATATTCTCATAATATTTCTCCATTCTTTTCATGATTAAGCACTATAAACACATTCCCATCATTGTGATATACGATATTGATGCTTTGGTTTGGTAAAAAATATTTTTCTTTCCATTATTTTCCTTAGAATCAAAGTTCATCTGTCGAATAAGACAAACTTGGATTCTGATAATAATCTCCGTTCTTTTCATAATTAGGCACTATAAAAGGTTCTTCTTATCGGGATACACTATATTGATGCTTTGATTTGGCAAGAGAAGCTTTACTTTCCACTATTTTCCTTAGAGTTAATGTTCATCCATCAAATAAGACAATGTTGGATTCTCATAATAATCTCCAATTTTTTCATGCTTAGGCACTTTATTAAGATACACATTACCGATGCATTGGTTTGGCAAGAAATGCTTTTCTTTCCACCATTTTTCTTAATGTCAGAGTTCGCACGTCAAATATGATGAACTTGGATCCTCGTAATATTCTCGATTCTTTTCATGATTAGGCACAATAAATGCAGTCTCCTTATTGGGATACACTATATTGATGCTTTGGTTTGGCAAGAAAAGCTTTTCTTTCTATCATTTTCCTTAGAGTCAAAATTCACTCGTCGAATGAGGTGAACTTGGATTCTTGCAATATTCTTCATTCTTCTCCTGATTAAGCACTATAAACACATTGTCTTTATTAGGATACACGATATTGATGCATTGGCTTGGCTAAAAAAGCTTTCTTTTGCCGTTTTCCTAAGTGTCAAAGTTTGCTCCTCAAATAGGACAAACTTGGATTCTCGTAATATTCTCCATTCTTTTCATGATTAGGCACTATAAACACATTTTTTTCCCTGGGATACGTGATATTGATGCTTTGGTTTGGTAGGAAACACTTTTTTTCTAGCATTTTCCATAGAATTAAAGTTCATTCGCTGAATGAGACAAACCTGGTTTTTCGTAATAATTACCACTCTTTTCATGATTAGACACCACAAACTATTCTCTTTATTGGGATACACAATATCGATGCTTTAGTTTGGCAAGAAAAACTTTACTTTCCACCATTTTCCTTAAAGTTAAAGTTCTTTCGTCGAATGAGACAAACTTAGATTCTCATAATATTTCTCCATTCTTTTCATGATTAGGCACTATAAACACGTTCCCATCATTGTGATATACGATATTGATGCTTTAGTTTGGTAAGAAATATTTTTCTTTCCGCTATTTTCCTTAGAATCAAAGTTCATCTGTCGAATAAGACAAACTTGGATTCTTGTAAACATCTCCTTTCTTTTCATAATTAGGCACTATAAAATGTTTTTTTTTGGGGATACACTATATTGATGCTTTGGTTTGGCAAGAGAAGCTTTACTTTCCACCATTTTCCTTAGAGTTAAAGTTTATCCATCAAATAGGACAAACTTGAATTCTCATAATAATCTCTAATCTTTTCATGATTAGGCACTAAAACATATTCTCATTATCAGGATACATGAGATCGGTGCTTTGGTTTGGCAAGAAAAGATTTTTTTCCACCATTTTTATTAGAGTCAAAGTTCATCCACCAAATGAGACAAACTTGGATTCCCAAAATATTCTCCATTCCTTTCAAGATTAGGCACTATAAACAAATTCTTGTCATTAGGATTTATGATATTAACGCTTTGGATTGGAAAGAATGCTTTTCCTTCCACCATTTCCTTAGAGTAAAAGTTCTTCCATCGAATGAGACAAAACTTGGATTATAGTAATAGTCTCCATTCTTTTCAAGACTAGGCACTATAAACAGTTCTCCTTACCGAAATACATGGTATTGATGATTTGGTTTGGAAAGAAAAACTTTTCTTTCCACCTTTTTTTGAGGTTAAAGTTCATCCATCGAATGAGACAAACATAGATTCTCGTAATATTCTCCATCTTTTCATGATTAGACACTATAAATATATTCTCCTCAATAAGATGCTTTAGTTTTGTAAGAAAAGTTTTTCTTTGCACCATTTTCCTTAGAGTTAAAGTTTATATGTCGAATGAGACAAACTTAGATTCTTCTAATAATCTCCATTTAATTCATGATTAAGCATTATAAATAGTTCTCTTTATCGAGATGCATGATGTTGGTGCTTGGTTTGGAAGAAAAACTTTCCTTTCCACCGTTTTCCCTTGAGTCAAAACTTGCCTGTCGAATAAGACAAACTTGGATTCTATCATAATCTCAATTCTTTTTATGATTTAACATTACAAATGCACTTTTTTTATCATGATACATGATATTGATGTTTTTGTTCGGCAAGAAAATCTTTCCTTTCTTCTATTTTCCTTAGAGTCTAAGTTCGTCTGTCGAATAAGACAAACATGTATTCTCATAATATTCACCATTCCTTTCATGATTAGGCACTACAAACACATTCTCCATATTAGATTACATAATATTGATGCTTTAGCTTGGTGAAAAACATTTTTCCACCATTTTTCTTAGAATCAAAGTTCATCTGTTGAATGAAAAAACCTAGATTCTCATAATAATCTTTATTTTTTTTCATAATTAGGCACCATAAATAGCTTTTCTTACAAGATACATGAAATTGATGCTTTTGGATTGGCAAGAAAAGCTTTTCTTTCCACCATTTTCCTTAGAGTCATAGTTTATCTGTCGAACAAAACAAACTCGTATTCTTGCAATATTCTCTTTTCTTTTCATGATTAGGCACCATAAACAATTCTCCTTATCGAGATACATGATATTGATGCTTTGGTTTGGTAAGAAAAGCTTTTCTCTGCCAAATCCTTAGAGACAAAGTTCATTTGTTGAATGCCACAAACTTGGTAATAATCTCAAATGGGTCCTCCTTACCGGGATACATGATATTAATGCTTTGTTTGGCAAGAAAAGCTTTTCTAAAAGTTTATCTATCGAATGTGACAAAACTAGATTTTCATAGTAATCTCCATTCTTTTTAATATCAGGCACTATAACTAGTTATCCTTATGTGGATACACGATATCGATACTTTAGATTGCCAAGAAAAGCTTTTTTTTCCACCATTTTTCTTAGAGATAGAGTTAATCCATCAAATGAGACAAACTTGGATTCTTATGATAATCTCCGTTTTTTTTTTATTAGGCACTACAAACACGTTCTCCTTGTTGAGATATACGATATTGATGCTTTGGTTTAGCAAGGAAAGCTTTTTTTCATTATTTTTTGTCAGACTAAAAGTTTATTCATTGAAAGAGTCAAACTATGATTCTTATCATACTCTCTATTCCTTTCATGATTAGGCACTATCAACATCATCTTCTTATTGGGATACTTGATATTGATGCTTTAGTTTGGCAAGAAAAGCTTTTTTTTCCACCATTTTCCTTAAACTTAAAGATCATCCATCGAACGGGACAAACTTGAATTCTCATAATAATCTCCACTATTTTCATGATAGGCACCATAAACATCTTCCTTTTTTTTATACACAAAATTGATGCATAGGCTTGGCAAGAAAAGCTTTTCTTTCCAACACTCTCTTTAAACGTCTGTCAAATAAGACAAACTTGGATTCGCATAATATTTTTCATTTTTTTATGATTGGGCATTATAAATAGTTATCCTTATCAGGATACATGATACTGATGCTCTGGCTTGGTAAAAAAAAGCTTTTTTTTCCACCATTTTTCTTAGAGTCAACTTCATCCATCGAATGAGACACACTTGGATTCTCATCATATTCTCCATTCTTTTCATGATTAGGCATGATAAACGGTTCTATTCATTAGGATACATGATACCCATGCTTTGGCTTGGCAAGAAAAGCTTTTCTTTTTAGCATTTTCCTTAGAGTTAAAGTTCATTCATTGAATGAGACACACTTGGATTCTTATAATAATCTTCATTCTTTTCATGATTTGGCATTACAAATGCGCTTTCTTTATAAAGATACATGGTATTGATGCTATTGTTTAATAATAAAAGCTTTTCCATCAACCATTTTCATTACAGTGAAAGTTAATTTGCCAAATAAGACAAACTTGGAGTCTTCTACCATTCCCTATTGTTTCCATGATTAGCCACTATAAACATAATCTTTTTTTCGGTACATGATATCGATGCTTTTGTTTGGTGGAAAAAGCTTTTCTTTCCACTATTTTCCTTAGAGTCAAAGTTCATTCGTTAAATCAAACAAACTTGGATTCTCATAATATTATCCATTCTTTTCATGATTAGGCATTATAAACACATTCTCCTTATCGGTTTACATGATATTGATGCTTTGGTTTGGCAAGAAAAGCTTTTGTTTCCACTTTTTTTAATGTCAAAGTTCATCCGTCGAATAAGATAAACTTGGATTTTCGTAATATTCTCCATGCTTCCCATAATTTGGCATAATAATCATAGTATCCTCATTGGGAGACACGATATTAATGCTTTGGCTTGCCAAGAAAAGCTTTTCTTTCCACCATTATCCTTAGAATCAAAGTTTGTTCATTGAATGATACAAACTTGGATTCTCGTAATAATCTCAATTTTTTTCATAATTAGGCACTAAAAATAGCTCTCCTATCAGGATACCTAATATTGATGCTTTGGACTAGCAAGAAAAGCTTTTCTTTCCACCATTTTCCTTAGAATTCATCTGTCGAATGAGACAACTTAGATTCTCATAATAATCTCTATCCCTTTAATGAAAGGCACCATAAATAGTTTTCCTTATCAGGATACATGACATTGATGCTTTTATTTGGCAAGAAAAGGCTTTTTTTCCACCATTTTCCTCAGAGTCAATGTTCGTCCGTTAAATGAAACAAACATGGATTCTCATAATATTCTTCATTTTTTTCATTCCATAAAAAAAGCTTTTGTTTATACCATTTTCCTTAGATTTAAAGTTCTTCTGTCAATGAGATAAACTTGAATTCTCATAATACTCTCCATTCTTTTAATCATTAGCCACTATAAACACACTCGTCATTGGGATATATGATATTGATGCTTTGGTTTGGCAAGAAAGCTTTTCTCTTCACCCTTTTCCTTTAAGTCAAAGTTCATCCATCGAATAAGATAAACTTGGATTCTCACAATATTTCCCATTCTTTTCATGATTAGGCACTATAAACATATTCTCCTAATTGGGACACACGATATCGGTGCTTTGTTCCTGTAAAAAGTGTATGGCTTTCCATAATTTTCCATAGAATCAAAGTTTATTTGTTGAATGGGACAAATTTGGATTCTCGCAATAATCTCTATTCAATTTTTCATTTGGCACTATTAACTATTCTTCTTATCGAGCTACATGCTATTGATGCTTTAGTCTGGCAAGAAAAGTTTTTCTTTCTACGATTTACTTTAGAGTCAAAGTTCGTTCGTCGAATGAGACAAACTTGGATTTTCATAATAATCTCCAGTCCTTTCATGATTAGGCAATACAAAAATGTTCTCTTTATCGAGATACACAATGTTAATGCACTGCTTTGGTCAGAAAAGCTTTTTTCCACCATTTCCTTATAGTCAAAGTTTGTCCATTAAATGAGAAAAACTTAGATTGTGCAATATTCTTCGTTCTATTCATGATTAGGCACTATAAACACAATCTCCGCATTAGGATACACGATGTTGATACTTATATTTGGAAGGAAAGGATTATCTTTCCACCTTTTCTTGTAGAGTGAAAGCTTATCTATGGAATGAGACAAACTTGGATTCTCGTAATAATCTCCATTCTTTTTATGATTAAGCATTATAAACTATTTTCCTTATCGGGATACATGATACTACGGCTTTGGATTGGTTACAAAAGCATTTTTCCACCATTTTTTTTAAAGTCAAAGTTTATTGATTGAATGAGACAAACATGAATTGTCATAATATTCTAAAATTCTTTTCATGAGTGGGCAGTATAAACATATTCCTCTCATAGGATACACGATATTGCTGCTTTAGTTCAGTAAAAAACACTTTTTCTTCCACCTTTTTCCTTAAAATCAAAGATAATTCGATCGAATGAGAGAAACTTGGATTCTCATAATATTCTCCATTCTTTTCATCATTGGGCACTATAAACACAGTCTCCCTATTGGGATACACGATACTAATGCTTTGGTTGGACAAGAAAAGTTTTTTTTTCCACATTTCCCTTAGAGTAAAAGTTCATTCATCGAATGAGTAATCTCTATTCTTTTAATGATTAGGTATTATAAACAGTTCCCCTAATCGGGATACATAACGTTGATGCTTTTGTTCGACAAGAAAATCTTTTTTTTCACCATTTTCCTTAAAGTCAATATTCTTCCTTTGAATAAGACAAACTTAGATTCTCGTAATATCCTCTATTCTTTTCAAGATTAGATACTATAAATACAGTCTCCATATTAGGATACATGATATTGATGTTTTGGTTCACAGGAAAAGCTTTTCTTTTTGCCATTTTCCCTAAGTAAATGTTCATTCATCAAATAAGACAAACTTCGATTCTGGAAATAATGTATATTCATTTCATGATTAGGCACTATAAATAGTTTAGTGTATTGAGATGCATAATATTGATACTTTGGTTTGACTAAAAAAGTTTTTCTTTCCACCATTTTCCTTAAAGCTAATGTTTGTTCGTCGAACAAGACAAACTTGTATTCTTGTAATATTCTCTATTCTTTTCATGATTAGGCATCATGTATACATTCTCCTTATTATGGTAGATGATATTGATAACTTTAGTTTGGTAAGAAACACTTTTCTTTCCACCATTTTCCATAGAATCAAAATTTGTTTATAGAATGAGACAAACAGGTTGTCTTTATCAGGATAAATGTAAGTGATGCTTTGGTTTGGCAAGAAAACCTTTTCTTTCCACCATTTTTCTTAGAGTCGAACTTCGTCCATTGAAATGGATTATTGTAATAATCTCCATTCTTTTCATGACTAGGGACTACAAACACATTCTCCTTATCAGGATATATGATACTAATGGTTGAGGTTGGCAAGAAAAGCTTTTCTTACCACCATTTTCCTTAGAGTTAAAGTTCATCCATTGAATGAGACAAACTTTGATTCCTACCTAAAGTTCATCCATTGAATGAGACAAACTTAGATTCCTACAATATTCTCCACTTTTTCATGATTAGACACCATAAACAGTTCTCTTTATTAGGATACCTAATATTGATGCTTTGGTTTGGCAAGAAAAGCTTTTCTTTCCACCATTTTCCTTACAGAAAAGTTCGTGCATCAAATGAGACAAACTTGGATTCTCATAACAATCTCCATTACTTTTATAATTAGGCACTACAAATATGTCCTCCTTACTAGGATATATAATTTAATATTTTTGTTTGGCAAGAAAAGCTTTTTTTCCACTATTTTCCTTAGAGTCAAAATTAATCCGTCAAATGAGACAAAGTTGGATTCTAATACTATTCTACATTCTTTTCATGATTAGGCACTATAAACACATTCTCCTCAATGAGATACATAATATTGATGCTTTAATATTTTTTTCATGCCTAGGCACTATAAAGAAAAATAATCTATAATTTTTATTTGGCAAGAAAAGCTTTTCTTTCCATAATTTTTTTTAGAGTCAAAATTCATCTGTCAAATGAGAGAAACTTGGATTCTAATAATATTCTCTATTCTTTTCATGATTAGGCATTATAAACACATTCTCCTTAATAGGATACATGATATTGATGCTTTGGTTCAATAGAAAATTTTTTTTCCACCATTTTCCTTAGTATCTAAATTTATTCATTGATTGAGACAAACTTGGATTCTCGTAATAATCTCTATTCCTTTCATGATTAGGGACTACAAAGACATTCTCCTTATTAGGATATGTGATATGCATGTTTTGGTTTGGCAATAGAGGCTTTTCTTTCCACCATTTTTCATAGAGTCAAAGTTCATCTATTAAATGAGACAAACTTACATTCTCATAATATTCTCCATTCTTTTCAAGGGTAGGCACTATAAACATAGTCTTTTCATTAGGATGAACGATATTGATACTTTGGTTCAGCAAGAAAAGCGTATTTTTGCCATTTTCCTTAGAGTAAATGTACATTCATCAAATAAGACAAACTTTCACTCTCAAAATAATCTCTATTCATTTGATGACCAGGCACTATAAATAGTTTTTCTTATCAAGATACATGATATTGATGCTTTAGTTTAGCAAGAAAAGATTTTTTTCTATCATTTTCCTTAAAGTTAAGTTCATCTGTTGAATAAGACGAACTTGTATTCTCGTAAGATTCTCCATTCTTTTCATAATTAGGCACTATGTACACATTCTCCTTATTGTGATAGACAATATTGATGCTTTACTTTGGTAAGAAATGTTTTTCTTTCCACTATTTTTGTAGAATCAAAGTTTGATTGTCAAACGAGACAAACTTGGATTCTCATAATAATCTCCATTCTTTTCATGATATGGCATTATAAATAATTCTTCTTGTCGGGATAAATGATATAGATGCTTTGGCTTGGCAAGAAATGGTTTTTTTCCACCATTTTCATTAGAGTCAAAGTTTATCTGTCAAATGACACAAACTTGAATTCTTATTATAATCTCCATTCTTTTCATGATTAGGCACTACAACACATTCTCTTTATTGGGATACATGAAATTGATGCTTTGGTTTGGCAAAAAAAGCTTTTATTTCCACCATTTTCCTTAAAGTCAAAGTTCATCCATCGAATAAGACAAACTTGGATTCTCATAATAATCTCCATTCTTTTCATGATTAAGGACTACAAACACATTCTCCTTATCACTATCGTGTATATTGTTGCTTTGGTTTTGCAAGAGAAGTTTTCTTTCCACTATTTTCCTTAGTTTTAAAGTTTACTGATCGAATGAGACAAACTTGGAATCTCGTAATATTCTTCATTCTTTTCATGATTGGGCTCTATAAACAGTTCTCCTTATTGGGATACCTGATATTAATGCTTTTGTTTGGCAAGAAAAGCTTTTCTTTTCACCTTTTTCCTTGTAAATAAAGTTTGTGCATCGAATGAGACAAACTTGGATTCTCGTAACATTCTTCATTCTTTTTATAATTAGGCATTGTAAACATGCCCTCTTTACCGGGATACATGATTTAATGCTTTGGTTTGGTAGGAAAAGCTCTTCTTTTCACCATTTTTTATAGATAAAGTTCGTCCGTCGACTGAGACAAAACTTGGATTCTCAAAACAATCTCCATTCTTTTAATGATTAAGCACTACAAACATGTCATCCTTATCGGGATATATGATATTAATGCTTTTGTTTGGCATGAAAGGCTTTTCTTTTCGCCACTTCCCTCATAGTCAAAGCTCATCTATCAAATGAGAGAAACTTGGATTCTAATAATATTCTCCATTCTTTTCGTGATTAGCCACTATAAACACATTTTCATTATTGGGATAGATGATATCAATGCTTTGCTTTAGTAGGAAATGTATTTCTTTCCACCATTTTCCTTAGTATCTAAGTTCATCTATTGAATGAAACAAACATAGATTCACCTGAGAATCTTTATTCTTCTTATGATTGGGGACTACACATTCTTCTTATCAATATACTCGATATTGATGCTTTGGTTTGGTAAGAGAAGCTTTTCTTTCCACCATTTTTCCATAAAGTCAAAATCCTTCCATTGAACAACACAAACTTGGATTCTCGTAATATTCTCCATTCTTTTCAAGATTAAGCACTATCAACACAGTCTCTTCATTAGGATACATGATATTAATGCTTTGGTTTGGCAGCAAAAGCTTTTGTTTTTGCCATTTTGCCTTAGAGTGTTCATTTACCGAATGAGGCAAACTTCAATTCTTAAAATAATCTCCATCCATTTTCATGATTAGGCACTATAAACGGTTATGCTTATCGGGATGCATGATATTGATGCTTTGGTTAAGCAAAAAAAGCAGTTTCTTCCACCAATTTCCTTAAATTCAAGTTCGCCCATCAACTAGGATGAACTTGTATTCTAGTAAAATTTCCACTTTTTTCATTATTAGGCACTATGCACACATTCTCTTCATTGTGATAGAGAATATTGATGCTTTAGTTTGCTAATAAATGCTCTTCTATCCATTATTTTTTGTAGAATCAAAGTTCTACTATCGAATGAGACAAACCTGGATTCTTATAATAATATCCATTCTTTTCATGATTTAGTGCTACAAATAGTTCTCCTTTTCAGGATACACGATATGGATGTTTTTGTTTGGTAGCAAATGATTTTCTATCCACCATTTTCCTTAGAGTAAAATTCATTTGTTGAGTGACATAAACTTGGATTCTAATAATAATCTCTATTATTTTCATTATTAGGCACTATAAACACATTCTCTTTATTAGGATACACGATATTGATGCTTTGGTTTATAGGAAATGCTTTTCTATCCATCATTTTCTTTAGTATCTAGGTTCATCCATTAAATAAGCAAACTTGGATTCTATAATCTCTAATTCTTTTCATGATTGGGGACTACAAATACCTTCTCCTTATTAGGATGCTTTGGTTTGGCAAGAGAAGCTTTTCTTTCTATCATTTTCCTTAAAGTCAAAGTTCATCTGTCGAACGAGAAAGACTTGGATTCTCATAATATTCTTCATTCTTTTCATGATTAGGCACTATAAATAGTTCTCTTTATCGGGATACCTGATATTGATGCTTTGGTTTGGCAAGAAAAGCTTTTCTTTTCATTATTTTCCTTAGAGGTAAAGTTTATTCATCAAATTAGACAAACTTGGATTCTCAAAACAATCTCCATTCTTTTCATGATTAGGCACTACAAACCCATCCTCCTTATTAGGATACATGATATTAATGCTTTAATTTAGCATGAAAAGCTTTTCTTTCCATTATGTTTTGTAGAATCAAAGCTCAATTCTCGAATGAGATAGACTTGGATTCTCATAATAATCTCCATCTTTTTCATGATTTGGTGCTACAAATCGTTTTCCTTATTGGGATGCACGATATGGATGCTCTGGGTGGGGAGGAAATGTTTTTCTTTCCACCAATTTCCTTAGAGTAAAAAGTCCTCTCTCTAATGACACAAACTTGGATTCTCATAATAATCTCTATTATTTTCATTATTAGGCAATTCTCTTTATTAGGATACATGGTATTGATACTTTGGTTAGTAGGAAATGCTTTTCTATCCACCATTTTCTTTAGTATCTAGGTTCATCTATCAAATGAGCAAACTTGGATTCTCGTTGTAATCTCTAATTATTTTCATGATTGGGGACTACAAATACTTTCTCTTTCTCAGGATGCTTTGGTTTGGCAAGAGAAGCTTTTCTTTCCATCATTTTCCTTAGAGTCAAGTTCATCTATTGAATAAGACGAACTTGTATTCTCATAAGATTCTCCATTCTTTTCATAATTCGGCACTATGTACACATTTTCCCCATTGTGATAGACGCTTTGATGCTTTAGTTTGGTAAGAAATGTTTTTCTTTTAGCTATGTTTCATAGAATCAAAGTTCGACTATTGAATAAGGCAAACTTGGATTCTCAAAACAATCTTCATTCTTTTCATGATTATGCACTACAAACACGTCCTCCTTATCAGGATACATGATATTAATGCTTTCATTTGGCATGAAAAGCTTTTCTTTCCATTATGTTTTGTAAAATCAAAGCTCGACTGTCGAATGAGATAGACTTGGATTCTTGTAATAATCTCCATTCTTTTCATGATTTGGTGCTATAAATAGTTTTCCTTGTTGGGATACATGATATGGATGCTTTAGTTGGGCAAGAAATGCTTTTATTTCCACCATTTTCTTTGGTGTAAAAATTTATCTCTCGAATGACACAAACTTGGATTCTCATAATAATCTCTATTCTTTTCATGATGAGGCACTACAAGACATTCTCCTTATTGGGATGCATGAAATTGATGCTTTGATTTGCCAAGAAAAGGTTTTCTTTCCACCATTTTCCTTTGAGCCAATGTTTATCCGTCGACTAAGACAAACTTGGATTCTTGCAATAATCTCCATGCTTTTCATGATTAGGGACTACAAACTCATTCTCCTTATCAGGATACATGATATCGATGCTTTGGTTTGCTGAGAGAAGTTTTCTTTCCACCATTTTCCTTAGAGTCGAAGTTCATTCGTCTACCAGACAAACTTGGATTCTCATGATATTTTCCATGCTTTCCATGATTAGGTACTATAAACAGCTCTCTTTATTGAGATACCTGAAATTGATGCTTTAGTTTGGTAGAAAAAATCTTTTTTTCACTATTTTCCTTAGTGACAATGTTTATCTGTCAAACTAGACAAACTTGGATTCTCGAAACAATCTCTATTCTTTTCATGATTATGTACTACAAACACATCCTCCTTATCCTGATTCATGATATTAAGGCTTTTGTTTGGCATGAAAAGCTTTTTCTTCCATTATGTTTAGTAGAATTAAATTCAACTGTCGAATAAGACAAACTTGGATTCTCGTAATAATCTCTATTCTTTTCATGATTTGATGTTATAAATTGTTCTCCTTGTTGGGATACACGATATCGATGCTCTGGTTGGGCAGGAAATGCTTTTTTTTTCACTAGTTTCCTTTAAGTAAAAATTCATCCTTCGAATGACTCAAACTTGGTTTTTCATAATAATCTCCATCTTCTCATGATTAGACACTATAAAACACTCTTCTTATTAGGATGCATGAAATTGATGCTTTGATTTGGCAAGAAAAGCTTTTCTTTCCACCATTTTTCTTAGAGTCAAGGTCCATCTGTTGAATAAGACAAACTTGGATTCTCCTAATAATCTCCATTCTTTTCAGGATTATGGACTACAAATGCGTTCTCCTTATCAGGATACATGATATTGGTGCTTTGGTTTGATAAGAGAAGCTTTTCTTTCCACCTTTTTCCCTGGAGTCAAAGTTTATTCGTCTAACGAGACAAACTTGGATTCTCATAATATTCTTCATTCTTTTCATGATTAGGAGCTATAAATAGTTCTGTTTATCGGGATACGTAATATTAATGCTTTGATTTGGCAGGAAGAGCTTTTTTTTCCCTTTTTTCCTTAAAGACAAAATTAGTCCATCGAATGAGACAAACTTGGATTCCCGATACAATCTCCATTCTTTTCATGATTAAGCACCACAAGCACATCCTCCTTATTGAGATACATGATATTAATGCATTTGTTTGGCATGAAAAGCTTTTTTTTTCACCATTTTCCTCAGAGTCAAAGTTTCACCATCAAATGAGACAAACTTGGATTCATATAAAATTCTCCATTCTTTTCTTGATTAGGTACTATAAATACATTCTCCTCATTGAGATACACAATATGCTTTGATTTTGTAGGAAATGCTTTTCTTTCCACCAATTTTCTCAGAATCAAAGTTCATCCATTGAATAAGTCAAACTTTGATTCTCATAATAATATCCATTCTTTTCATGATTAAGCACTACAAATAGTTCTCTTTATCAGGATACATGATATCGATGCTTTGGTTTAGAAAGAAAACTTGCTCTTTCCACCATTTTTCTTAGAGTGAAAGTTTATCAATCGAATGATATAAACTTGGATTCTCATAGTAGTCTTCATTCTTTTCATGATTAGGCACTACAAACTCATTTTCCTTATCGAGATACATGATATTAATTATTTGTTTTCGCAAGAAAAGCTTTTGCTTCCACCATTTTCCTTAGAGTCAAAGTTCGTTCATTAATAAGGCAAACATGGATTCTTGTAATATACTCCATTATTTTATCATTAGGCACTATAAACACAGTCTCCTTATTTTTCACTATTTTTTGTCGAGTCAAATTCGTTTATTGAGTGAGACAAACATGGATTCTCATACTATTCTCAATTTTTTCATGATTAGGCACTATAAAAAGTTATCCTTATTAGGATACCTGATATTATTGCTTTTGTTTGGCAAAAGAAAGCCCTTCTTTTCACCATATTCCTTAGAGACAAAGTTCATCTATTGAATAAGGCAAATTTGAATTCTCATAATAATCTCCATTCTTTTCGTGATGAGACACCACAAATATATCCTCCTTACCAAGATACATGATTTGATG
Source organism: Adansonia rubrostipa (assembly GCA_038381775.1). Lineage (NCBI taxonomy): Eukaryota > Viridiplantae > Streptophyta > Magnoliopsida > Malvales > Malvaceae > Adansonia > Adansonia rubrostipa. Next base: position 88,562 of record JBBYHM010386577.1, on the reverse strand, counting down.
CTTTTATTTGGCAAGAAAAGCTTTTCTTTCCATTATTGTCCTTAGAGTCAAAGTTCGTCTGTCAATTAAGCAAATGAGGATTCTCAAAAGAATCTCCATTCTTTTCTTGATTAGGCACTATAACTGTACTCCTCATAGGGATACACGATATTGATGCTTTGGTTTAGTAGGTAATGCTTTTCTTTCCACCATATTCCTTAGTTTCTAATTTCATTTGTTGAATAAGACAAACTTGGATTCTCCTAATAATCTTTATTCTTTTCATGACTAGGCACTATAAACAATTCTTCTTATCGAGATACACAATATTGATGCTTTGGTTTGGCAAGAAAAGTTTCTATTTTTACCATTTTTCTTAGTCAAAGTTCATCTATCAAATGATACGAACTTGGATTCTCATAATAATCTTCATTTTTTCATGATTAGGCATAAACACGTTTTCCTTATCGGGATACATGATATTGATGCTTTGTTTCTGCAGGAAAAACATTTGTTTCCACCATTTTCCTTAGAGTCAGTGTTCATCCCTAAATGAGACAAACTTGGGTTCTCACAATATTCTCCATTCCTTTCATGATAAAGCACTATAAACACAGTCTCCTCATTAGGATACCTAATATTGATGCTTTCGTTCGGCAAGAAAAGTTTTTCTTTCCACTAATTTCCTTCAAGTTAAAGTTTGTCCGTTAAATGAGAGAAACTTGGATTCTCATAATATTCTCGATTCTTTTCATGACTGGGTACTATATATATATTCTCTCATTGGGATACACAACATTGATGCTTTAATTTGGTAAGAAATGCTTTTCCTTCCTTAAATTTTGTTAAAATCATGTTTGAATGTTTTTATAACATGCATTAAGTATGTTCATGCATTTTCTAGCATTTTAAGAAGTCTCATAACATAAAATGCTTTCTTGACAACTTCAGCATACTTTTCTTCACTTAAATATGTTCATATCACTTCCATGCATCTTATTTGTCATCTCTTCGAATTTTTGTTAGCTTTTCCATGTCAAAATGTCACCTTTGTGTTTTTGCATGTGTAATACTTGTTTTTCTTTGTGAATGTCATATTGTATTCATGATTTGTTTTTCAAAATACATACTTATTTGTTATAAAAATCTGATTTTCAAAAACAAATACCCAAGTTAAGTTCATCTTACCTCCAATAGATGAAAAATAGTATGAATTTGATGCTTTTATAAAATTGGTCTTCCAATCTTACCGATAAATTAAATCTTCCAAGTCTGGATTCATGGAATAAAATGCTCATTTCTTTTGTTAAAGTATTAAGCCTTGATCTTTAGTCCAATACCCTCTTAGTGATGTGGTCAATGAGTTGTTTCATTGTCCCAAACTACACTAAGATTGTGGAATGAATTTGTAATGCCATGTTACTTGCCCCTTGCTGTCACAGACGTTCGAACGTCCTAAACTCGGGTTTACACTTGAAAAAACTGAAAATACTTAATAACTTCCCAATTTTTGCTTTGGTAGCACTATAGTCCAAGTTTGAAAAATTATTTTCATGTCATATACAATTTTTTTTAGAATTTTTTGATATTTTTCCCTTAAAGGGCATCGAAAGATCTTTCCAATGGTGTCTTGTTTGCCATCGGATCATTCCGGATGAAAGAATAATGATTTTTTGAACTTTCGATGTTTGAAACCCCTAGAATCAGTAAACAGTTTTTTGTTTGGGCTGTTTGGCTCACCAAACTCTCTTTGAATATTTTTCCTAAAAAGTTTGCAAAATTCCCTTTTCAAAAAAGTATTGTTTTTGATTTAACGATTCTAAATGACTCTAAAATGATTTTTCCAAAGTCCATAATGCCCTATCCTTATATATTTTGCTAGTGTCAAGATGAACCTAATTTCAAAAATTAATTCGACCTAGAAAGTGATTTTCTAGGATTTTTGAAATATTTTTACATTAAATCTTATCGAGTTATCTTTCTAACGGTACATTATTTACCCCCTAATGCCTTTCGATGAACCCGAAATAAATTCAGGAAGAGAAATGACATGATGTTACCCCCTTTTTTAACCCAATTCTGAAATGCCTTTATAGAGAAATTCAAATGCCTCGAAATCATCCGATTGTTTCCCCTACAACACAAGCCCATTAGGCTCAGATCAAAGCTTAAGACAAAAATATATTTTATATAAATCTTCAATTTTGTATGTTTAAAAAAAAAATTCTTTTAAAATATCAAAATTTTGCATCTTTAGGGAGACTCTAACCCAATTACTCTAAAAAGATACGCCAATCTGATTTCTCACTAAGAAACTTGAGTTTTCTCTTTTAGATTTATTCGAGTTCCTAATTATTTTAAATCATTAAAAATTTTCATCTTTAAGGATATTTCAACCCTACTACTCTGAAGGATACTCCAACCCCATTTTTCGTTAAAAACTTGAATTCTTTCTTTATTCCTAATTATTATCATAACTTTATCTTTGGGATACTCTAACCCCACTTTTACCTCAAATAATCCAGCAAATTTTCTCTCTTCCAGATGCCTTGGATTGTTTTGATTAAAATCTTTTTTGTCCCTCAAATTACCATCAAATCCAAACCCATCTCTAAATTGTCATCTCGGTTATTCTTCAATAGTCAAAGACAACCACGAGATACATTTCGATCATCGCTCGTTTTTATGTTCTTTTGTTTGTGATTGTTTGTTTATGATATATTATATTCTTTTTCATCTTACTAGCACGTTTCCTTTTTTGTAATGCATATCGTGCATATATATTTAAAATTTATTTTCCAATAAGATTACAAGGCAATGTTTCATTGGTATCTCTCTAGTGCCTAATACAGAATATCAAAATTTTTAATCCAAAAATTATTTTCATAAAAAATCCCTATGCTTTTCATTACCTTCACGATGCATAGGCGGTCAAATTATCTTTCAAAACTGGATTTACATTTTCCATAAAAGTTCATGCATTAAAGGGGATTATATATAAATGATGACCAAATGGAACCGTTTAAGAAAATGAAGCGAGGCATAGTAGGTACCGATTTCATGCATCGTGGGGGTGCTAATCCTTCCTTACACATAACCAGCTTCAAAATCCAACTAACAAATCTCTGGACTTTGTAGACCTTGAAATTGATGTTTCTAGTTTCATAACTTGGAATATTGTTTTCAATAGGCATCGAATCTTGCCTAGCCCGAAATGATCAGTGGCGACTCTAAGTTTATGGCCGCTTTGTGATAGCCATTCGAGACTAATTTGATGAGCGATTTGCCCGAGGGTCTCTCTCCCCTTCATATTACTATGCCTAATCCAAATCTTGATCATGGGATAACCCAAAGGCTCGACCAACATCAATATCATACATATTTAAGTCAAGCGTGCTAAGCCTTTCAAATCATCCGAAGTTTTAAAGGCGGGCACGTGGCGACAGTAGTCATGATCCTTCGCTTTTTTCTTTACATTCCTTTCATGCTCAGATTTTTCTTCATCAGTCATAGCTTTAGTAATTTTTTTTTTATAACAATTCTTTATGAGACATTCAAAAAAGTTAACTAGAAATAAATGTTTTTTTGCTTTCATTTCTTATAATTTGCACTATGAAAGCAAAAATGACGATTCAAGTCACTAACTTGAATAGTTTTGAGCAAACCTCACAACATCATTTCTATGAAGAAATTTGCCTCAAATTGCTAGAGAATGCTACACAATAATTTTTCCGAATTAGGAGATCAATTTGGTGCTGTTAAATTGTTACAAATCGACTAGTCAAGATAGGCTCACAAGGATTTAGTTGGGACTAAGTTATTCTCTTGAGACGATACCCACTTTCTTCATGATAAGAACTAATGCAAAGAGGTTTTATTACATGTTGTACTTAATATACAACAAGCCTAGTTGGCTACTGTACACCTTACTAACCTACATAAGTTAAAAGATAGAAACTCCACCAAAATCGATTTCTTTACCTTATTAATTAGAACTTTTAAAAAGTTTAAAAAGAATTTTAATAGAAGTATGAGAAGGAATTGACTTTTTGAAAATTTTTTAAAAAAAAATGAAAGATCGGATGATTTGAAATCGAAAAGTGAATCCTACTTATAGGATAGGATTGCAAAAAAAAAAAAAAAAATGAATGAATGAACATTTGCTCCTCCTTAACTTCAAATAAATATAATTGAAAGCAAAGTGCATGATAAGAAAAATAACAATAATAAAAATTAAAAAAATTTCTTTTATGTTATCTAAGGAAGTCGTTTTCTCCTTTTCATTAAAATAATCCAACAAGTAACATAGAATTAGACTTCAAAGGAATCAAGCATAGCTTTTAATGTTTTCTGGGATGTCGACCACTGCTTATCATTAGCACTAACCACGAACAATACAACGGTGCTTCCTTTTGCCGTTGCTTTTGCAAGATTGTGGGAACCCGTGAGAGCAAATGGTGTCTCAAGAACATATTTGTAGTACTGCAAAAACCAAGCTTAAAGTGAGAAAACAGACAAAAACATAAGAGAGATACATACAAGTTTAATATTACCCTAATTCTATCTCCATAAGTTAATCATCTTAATGAAGGAATATAACATTTACTACTTATTGCATAACATAAAATAAGTTCTAATCCAAGGAAGGTCCCGTAACAAAATGAGAGGAAGGAAAAACTAAAGCAGGTCTCTCTCTAATATTAAGTCTAAATCTAAAGTTTAATTCGGATAGTTTACACAGTGGTGTCATCTATCAATTTTAAAACTCGAATCCCAGTATTTATAATTTATTTTTTATTCTCAAGCTGCAACCTTTGTTAAACCATAAAAAAATCAGTGAAAGCAAAGTCAAAAAGTGGATTATCCCTTTCCTGGGAAATTAAAAAAATTTAGTAGAAAACATTTTAACAAAAAAATAGATATCTAATAAAAAGAATGATTTATTTGAATAAATTAGTAAAATGATTTAATAAAGTATGCAAATTTATTTTGGGAAAACAATTTATATATATATGACATTAATGCATAAAAAATTAGAAAAAAAAGTCAACAAATTAACTTTTTTCTATAAAGATAGAACAGTAATAATATAACTTCTAAATCATTAAAAGCTTGATAGGAGTAACCACTGAAAGAAGACAATTAAAAAAATTACGTTTACAATTAATTTTGTATCCAAAATATAGCAATTAAAATTTTATAGCTAATATATTTTCTTTTGTAAGTCTTGACGTAATTAAAAAAAAGTTACGTGTACAAATAATTTTGCATGCAAAATACAACAATTAAAAAATTTTTAATTATTTCGAGTTTAATTTATTTTGAACTCAACACTTTTAAATTTAAATGCGATGAGCAGAGGTGTGCAATGGGTAAACCAAGCTAGACCACAACAAAAAAAAAAAAAATTAAATTTTAAATCTAGACCCGAATTTGACCTGACCTGACCCATCCATTAGACGTGAATTATTATTTACTTCATTAAAAAATTATATTTTTATATTAATATATATATTATAATTAAATTTAAATAAAAATATATTATTTAAATATAAAAAAATTATTCTGAGACTAATCAAGTAAGCTCTGAACATGAAAATGCAAATCCGAGCCTAGGTTCAACCAGGCCTACCAGGCCAAGTAGGCTGCCTGGCCATGGACAAGTCTAGCTATAAGTTTGAATGTTGACTTTTTTATTAAATTGAATTGAATCAGATGCAAATTGCAGCTGGTTAAACAAGTTTTTCAAGTTCGATTTGGCCTCGTTGGAGGCTACACTTATAATCTACCAATCTAATTTCATTTTTGTTTATAAATTTAAGTTTTTTATAATAAAAATTTATAACTTTTAATCAAACGTAAAAAAATGAAAGGAGATAATTTGGTGTTAATGGAAGTACGATCTTAAATTTTTCTTTTTTTAGAAAAAAATGTGAAATAACACGTTTATAATGAATGCCTAAAAGGTTATTTTGTAAAATCACTTATAGTGTAAGTTAAACTCGTTTTATAAATGAGAACCAAAAGTAGAAGGTACATTTATTGAACTTTAATAATTCCATCTACGGTATTATTATCCTAAACTCTTTATTCCTCTTCACAATTTTTCTATCACCCTTATATCAGACATGAGAAAAACTCGGATTCCTTCCATTTTACTTTTGTCATGCTTTCCGCTTTCTTTATTTTCTTCCTTTTTAACCAAGGATATTGAGCTACATCATACCAAGACGTCTTTAAAATCATTTACTCCCGCTTGAAGTCTTTATTTCATTCTAATTTGTTTTCTCTTTTAGTAGTTTTGCGAGATACCGAACATTAAAAAATAAGTAATTTTTGAAAAAGAAATAAGAAAATGATCGAAAAAATACATTTTTTTTAATTTAATAATATTATAAATAAATATTATCTTTAATTTAATAATATTAGGATAAATATTATTTTAAAATTTTTTACACAACTTTAGAAGATGAAAGAAAATTGGTAAAAATAATTTTTTTATTTTTTAAAATCAATTATTAATTCTTCAGAATTTTATAAATTTTATAGCATATTCTATTTTTCTTTTTCTTTTTTTATTTTCCCATTCTTCCATTTCCCGACTACCTAACCTATCATAATATTTGCCTGAACTAAAAGTAGAAAAAGTAATAGCTGGGAAACGAGGATTGGGATTAGAGAAAACGAATGGTTCAAGTTGTAGGCAACGTACCGTCTGTTGTCCACGTTTTTCAACGGACGTTTCGAGGAGTTCATCCGGATCATAAGAATTTCCAGTGACAAAAGGACCAAGAGAGGCAATCACTTTCTCCGGATTCCCAATTTCTTCAATCGATGCATTTGGCTTGTTGGTTAGGCGTATCAAAGGCGATGCCACCACTTGGACTTTCCCCTGCTTTTCATCTTCAAATTTCACTTCTACCCATGGTTCTGCACACTTTGGCTGGCAATAATTACCAGACAGTATGTTGGCCACCCGGCTTTGTTTCCAACTTGGTGGAATCAGGAACTGGTACGGCTGCACATTTCCTGCGATAAAAGTAAATCTAAATTTCAAGCATTATTAGCAAGCACACACATAATTTATCTTAAAAAATCACATAATTACGGGTAGATGAGCTATTGGAGTTGGATGGAGTATGCGTGTGATTAAAAACAAAATATACCTGCGCGTAGAGCTGGGGTGTCTTTCGGGGAGGCCTTGAAGACAACGAAAGAAGGGTCGGTGGGAGATGGAGGAAGATAAGACCCCACCTCCACCTCTCTTGCTTCTGAAATGGGAGCTCCTCCAAATAACACCTGCAGCGGCAACATCGCCAGACCTCCTTTGATGAATATTTCTCTCCTCAAGCTCAGGCTCAGGCTCAGGCTCAGGCTCAGGCTGATCCCTTTTTTGCTTTTGATATTAGTAATCATGAGGTTCAGGTTGTCTTCCATCGATGTATGATTTGTATTTGAGATTGTAAATTTGAGTGAAGATTTCGATGAATTTGTCAAGAGACGAGGCAGGAGTGTTAGTGAAGCAGCGGCCATGATGAAGAATATTGATAATGGTGTGTTTTCGAGGGAGGAAAGAGAGAGCTCCTTATCTGCTTTGGAATTGGCCCTTTTCGATAGGGTAAAGCCTCGTGCATTACCAGCCACCTGTATAAACGCTTCAATGCCACCTATTTATTTGCCGCTTGTGCAATAACTTATTTCATGAACGCTACGCAGTTGTTACGCGTAATTGACACACGCAGATATTATGTGTAATTATGGCGATTATTATATGATCTTTTCAGTTTTATTATGCATTTAATTGTTTTTATAGTTTTAATTTTAATATAAAAAATTTTATTTATATTAATATAAAATTAAATTAATTTTATATTTTATTATAATTTTTTATATATTAAATATTCATTTAATTTGACAGTTATATTTTATATTTTATTTATATAAATTATAAATTTTAAATTTTAAATAAATTAAAATTATTGAAATATTTTATAATATAAAAAAAATTTTATCCCCTTAAATATATATTTAAAAAATTAATATTTTATTATCGGATTAATTTAAAATTTTATATGTACGTTGACTATAATTATATTATTAAATTTAATGATTAACTTATTAAAATATTATTATATAAAAAATTATATAAATATATAAAATTAATTTAATCTTACATTAATATAAATAAATTTTTTTCTTTTAATATAATTTTTTTATAAAATTATGATATCAAAATAGATTTAGATCACATAACTAAAAATATAAAATTATATTATAAATTAAATTATTCTTGAACATATAAAACTCACTAAATAAATTTAAACAATTTACAAGTAGTATAAACGGGAGCTCGAAGCTTCTTCTGGAGGCATCCACGTCTGCTTTTGCGACGGGTGTTTTAAGTTGATGGTGGTGAACGAAGTCGTCTCTTGGGCTTTTCCTCATGCACCCACTTCGAGCCAGGAAAGTAAAAGCTGCTATTATAGGAGCCATGCTGCTTTCTCAAAAGCCATAGTTCAGCAATTATTACTGGGTTTTTTTTTTTTTTTTTAAGTGATTTCTTTAACATCAAATGCTTGTATTATTATTTTCTTTTTAAATTTTCACTCTTTACATGTACTTTCCTTTTCGCTATTCTTAAGTATTTTTGTTTCATTCGTTTTCTTTAGTGCTTAATCCTTTTTTTATCGGTTCTTTCTATTTTTTGTACTTTCCACGATTTTCATTTTTTTTAATCCTCTTAACTTGTTCTCAAAACAGAGCACTCTTGGCTGTTTTGATTAATTTTTTACGTATTAAATGGCAAGTCAACTTTATGAAAGAATCTTAAAGAGAAGGATTTCCCATATATATTTCTTTTTTTGCAAATATTTTCTTGTATCTATTTACAAAGAGTTTGAAAATTTTGGAACATATTTCCATCTATTTTGCTTCTTTATATTTTCAGATAGTAGTCTTAGGTTTTAGCTAGCGGTTTTAGCCAATCTTATTCTTCTAAGATTTTTTTTGAATTCAATTTGATTGAGTTTTTTGTGTGCATACGAGTTTTGTTACCCATATAAAGGTCGTCTTCTTCCTTTCTCTTGACGAATTTTATTTGTTTCTTCCTCTATAGCTTAAGCTTTTATTTTTCTCCTTTTCAAAAAAAAAAATACATATTAAAATGTTGGGTAGTTTGGCTTTCAATTTTTCACATATTTGGACTTTAGGTTTCAGCTAAAATCAAGGCACTATGGAGGCACAAACATACATATTAAAGTTACGGTTTTCATGTTCTTTGGTGAATTGTTATGGGTTAAACCCTGGGTTGTTGTTGAGATTGGTTGTTTGGTAATATTATTTGTCTTTTTTTTTTTTTTGGTTTTTGGGTTTTATTTCTATTAAAATCAATTGTACTGAAGGCTTTCATTTGAGGAGATTGAATTTTAGAAAAAATAGAATGAGTACCATTCAAGATTATGATTGGGGAGGGTGATGTTCAATAACTTGGATTTGAGATATGAGTTGGTTTGTGGGACTATTTGGATTTGTAATAATTAGATATGCTCAGGTTGATTAATAATTCTTTCAAGTTGTACATAGCTAAAAATTTGCATGTGAATGGCGTTTTATTGGGTTATATATAACAATTATGTAATTTTGTTTGCTGATTTGGTTTATTTTCAAATTTTTTATTTGGCTTGCTACTGTAGTGGTCGGTGTGTGTTTAAGGTATTGTTTTTATTTTGGTGTTATTTTCATTGAATTTGTTAAATTTGTTAGAGGCCAAAGAACATTCTTATATTAGGAAGTTTACATTTAATTGTTAAAATTGGTTGATGGAGTTTATTTGCATTTGGAATGATTAGATACCGGACGGTAATGTTTTGAAATGTTTGGAGTTGGATGGTTCATGCCTTTGAACTGATAATAACATTGATCATGAGCTTTTAAATTGTTTTGAGCTGAATGGATTTGAAATGTTTTGATTTGAATGTCTATTTTAAAGGATGAGACCAAAAAAACCTAAAAATTTTCTTGAATTGTTAAAAATGTATGATGACTAGTCCAATTACGAATGTTTATATTAGCATGGAGTTACAACAGCATTTGAGTTGTTTGGATTTGAAAAGTACGTTTAAACTAATCAAAAATTTGCACAATGGCCATGGTAATTATGTTTACTTTAGAATAGAGTTTAAAATGGATCTTAGACCTTAAGATTTATTTGAATCGTTACAAATTACCTAATCGGTTATGAATGTGTACATTAGTAAGGAGTTAAATATGCATTTGAATTGCTTGGACCTAAAAACTATGTGTGAACTAATAAGAAATATGTAATGGTCATGGCAATTATCAATGTTTAGTTTAGCATGGAGTTAAATGGTTTTGGAGGCAATGGAGTTGGATGGTCAACTTTTTACCTGAACATGATGTTAAAATAATCTATAATATACGGTGACGATCGGGGTTTAAGGGAGTCATTGTGTTAAATTTCTTAATGGTTTATCATTAAAGTATTTAATTTGTGTTTTTGCCCTCTGTTTGTAGGTTTTTTGGTTTTCCCTTACCATGACCTAGAATTAAATGTACTTTTTAAGTTTTGATTTTAGAAATTTTTGGGTCTTGGGTATTTTTTTTTTATTGAGCTAATTGGGATATGTATTATGCTTTGTTTAAAGGAGTTAACAATTGATCTTTTACCTTAGCTTAGATTTAAAAAATTGGAATGCAATCGCTAGAGTTAAAATTGATATATTTTATTTGACGAAGATTATGGACTTGATGAGGTATGACATGTATGCTATATGACCTAGGCTTGGGATTAGATGATATTGTATATTTGGGATTAGAGATCGGAGTTGCTATGTTTTTCGTCATGACACATATTTATGTATTATTTTTTCATATTTTATTTGGTCATTGTTTTTTGCGTTAGTTGATTTTTATGTTTGATTTATGATGTATTTTATCAGTATATGATTAGGAAAAGGCATCATTGATTTAAACCTTAAGGGATCTAATTAAGTTTTTATGCAATATATGTTTGTCAAATAAACAAAATTAAAACATTTTAAGTTGGAAGAAACTTTATTTAATATATTTTTAATCAGTTTTTCTTATTCTCCTAATGTGTCAAGTAAATTATTAAATACTAATTTACATTTTTAGCATGCTTGTGAATGCCAATATGCATGTAAAGTTAATGCTTCTTTACTTTTTTGTTCTCCAAAATGTTACTTACTACAGACTTTCTCAAATACTTTTGAAGAAAAAGAAAAATCCATCTTCAATATACTAAAAGCTACATAATTATATATGCTTACTCTTGTTTGCTTGCATTAGTTATTGTGACAAAGCATAGACAGGGTAACAAGTAATCCTAATTTATTTGTAGTCTTAAAGTGCTTCGCAATGCCTGATTGGTAGGCCTCCCTTGCTTCATGAAAGGAGATTCCAAGCATAAGTTTTTCCTTTCCATTCAACTATTAAAAGAATAAAAAAAATGCTTTTGATGTCTGCATCAGCCTACTAGCAAGTAGAACTAGCTTCTCACAATTTTTTAGACCGGTGGCAAGTGCTATGCAATGAATTTTGGATGAACATTGATCCTTAGATTCAGAAACAACTTCCGGCTTTTGTTGATTCTACAGTTATAGGATGAATGGTAAATTTTTATTATTTGTTAGGACTTTCCTTTGTGGATTTTAGTTTTAATTTCGTTTCTTCGCAGCTTTTGAAGACGGCATGCAATAGATCAGCCCTCGACTTGGTTGCTCATTAATGACCACTTATTAATTTGCAAGAATATGCCGACAAGTACCCCTTAGAATTGATAGTCCTTACTTTTCTTAACAGTGCACTATATATTGCAGATCAATTTTGTTTGGTAAACTTTTAAAAGTGGATGGTATATGTGAATTATTTGGGATGGCATTTGATATCTAGAAGCTATTTCTCTTTTTACAATTTGCATAGAATAATCTGAGTTTTTTTCCTTTTTCACTTGGTGCTTTGCTGAATCAATCTATAAGAAAAAAATCGTGTATGTATTTTGGGTGTTTATAAGCAAAAGCTGAGTTTAAAAATAAGTTTATTTATTATAAATGTAATATTTTATTTTAAACATAAATTACTGACCGCGAAGCATGAATACTTCGCTAGTCTCTGTCACACAAAAGCTAACACATTTATAATACATAGAAACAATTACATATTGGAATAGTAAACTAGTTGACAAAAATTATCACGATAAATTTGAAAGCATACTATTTTCTTCATGATTTTTGACACATTGGAGTCAAACTAAGCATTTATACTTAATTTATAAACATTCAAATATTATAAGAAAATTATAACTATGAGGAAAGAACGCAAAAAAAAAAATTTCAAGAGAGAGCTGAAGGCTTCGAATATTATAGTTATCTCAAGTACCTTTGCAGCTCTGCTTTTGATGAAAAATTTCAAGAGAGGGTTGAAGGCTTCGAATATTATAGTTATCTCAAGTACCTTTTCAGCTCTGCTTTTGATGAAAAATAATGTCTCTTTCTGTAAAGAATGGAGGAGACTTTATTTCTAGAAATAGATTCCATTTTTATAGGGTTTTGTATAATAATTTAAATAAAACGTATATTTAGTTATTGTTGATCAAGAATCTAGCTTCACATCAAGTACATGAAGATGAACAACCCTATAAGCTTTTTAGTTTATATCCTTTTCTTGATGATTACCTTATGATGGTGCACAGGTAATTTGTATAGACTAGACTAGGGACCTATATTAGAAGACTGATAAGAGTTATATCCTACCATCAAGAAGTCTGCATTCTAATAGTTACTAAAGTAGAGTTAAACTCTCGTTACTAGAGTAGTTAAACTGAATTAAGTTTTATTTTATAATTTTACCTTAATAATTTGATTTAAATATCTTGGTCCATTTATTATCATTTGGGCCACATAAAGTCCAACATTCTCCTACTTGGCCCATATGATAAACCAACAACTCGAATAGGTGATAATTAAATCCAAAACTTTAACATGGCTATAAGTTAATCTAGTTTGACTCTCACTCAATTAAAGATTTCACATAGCACGAATCATGGCGGTAGCATTCTAAAACGAATATTCCCTTTCATGTATTACAATGCATGATCATCTCTAAAAAAGAACTTTATGAGATACTACTTATGAATGAATTTTCTATAATCATTAAAAGTTCACTTGACATGTAATCTTTATGTGCACAAACTGAAACATGTTCATAAACTCTAAGAATGTGAAATTAACATAATCAAAGAAGCCAAAATACATCCTACCAACATTTAATTAGCCCCATATGATCCATATGAATTTTAAACTATTTTGTCGACAATACTTTAGTCATGGGATTGGCTATCATTAAATTTGTACTGATGTGTTGAATATTCACTTCTTGCTTCCTTTTTAGAGTCTCTAACAACAAGCTGCTTTCTATCTATTTGCTTGCTGCGACTCCACTTTTATTATTCTTAGAAAAGCATACTACATAAAAATTATCATAATAGATCTTTAATTGCCTTGTTGACAGCTCTCAAATTAGAGATAAAATATCTCAATTTTATTGCCTGTGATATTACTTTATATCATAATTCCTTTGGCAGCTTTCATAGTCCAAGTCCATGAATACTTTAATATTTCCCAAGCATTTTTACTATAAACTTTATGTCAAGTTTCGTATAAACTTGATATATAAGGCTCACAATACTATATGCATATTTAATGCCTTTCATATTCTCTTTTTTCAAATTATTTAGAGATATTAGCTTCGATTGAAATGTCTCCTTTATAATTTGTACCCTTATAGTTAAATGGCTTCGCATCTTAATTCTTCCTAAAACTGTCTTGATATAGGCTTTCTAAGATAGACGTAATGTTTTTTCAAACCTATCTCTATAAATCTTTATGTTTATAACATATGAAGTTTCACTTAAATTCTTCATATCAAGTTTTGAGAAAGAAAACCTTGTCTCATGCAATAAAGCCCAATCACTTTTGCAAGGAGAACACCACCAATATATAAGACTAAAATTATGACTTTACTCACACTAACTTTAAGGTATAAACAATGATCAATATTTTAATAAACGTTAAACTTTACATATCATTGGTGGGTTAGTCTATACATTGATCTTTCAAAGAAACCTTTCGATAGAATCATGTATACCTCTTCTCAAGATCCCTAATCAAGCAAGTTATTTTCACTACCATTTAATGTAACTCTTAATCAAAAAGTGAGCTACAAAAGCTATGATAATTCTTAATGAAACTTTCATAAAAAAACTTGAGAGAAAATTTCATGGTGATCAACACCTCCTTTGAATGAAACTTTTGACCATTCGTTTAACCTTATATCATCAAAATTACCAAAAGGCAATTCAACGAGTTATTAGACTTGATTATTGGCCATTGATTCTATCTCTTTTATCATAGTTTTATGCTAAAGTGTGAAATTTTTACTATTCATGGCTAATGAAAATGAGATCATCTTTATGTCCAATATCAAAATTAGACTTTTATAGGTATACAACCAAGTGATAGAAATGGCTAGTTTATTACTCATTGGATCTCTTAATTCTATATTAATTTGTATATTTTGTACACCTTTAGTCAGTGAGATTAATGATTTATTATGAAGGTTATACTTGATTTGATTACTCTCTAGTTAATTTTGTATGTTTGTTTTGAGAAACAATTAAGTCCTTTAAAAAAGATCAATCTAAATAAATTTATTCCTCAATATCAACTTTATAAGGAAAGTTACTCCCACTGGATCTATGATCCATAAGAAACATAGCATTTCTAGTTTTAATAATCCTAGTTGAATATAAGAGACATTTAAAACCTTTGCCCCTTTAAGTTAATTGCATAACTTATAACTGCTAACTTATTATTGGATCCATTTTTCTTATGTTTGGGTTACAAGCCTTCACTTAACTGGACAACTGAAGTTCATAATGTCTTAAGTTAGATTCTAACTATTCCGTAATTATAAGAAAATTTAGAAAATAATTTAGTTGGTACTTTAATAAAGACATCAATAGCAGTTTTAATGCATTAATCCATAAACCTAGGGGAAAGTGTATGATCTGTAAATATTACGGTGCTTTCTTTAGCTCTCTTTAGTGGGCTTGTCAGTTTACTTTTCCTTAATGCAACTAACTTAAATGTCAAACTCAAAAGTTTCAAGAACTCCATCATTGTCAATTCTCCTTAATTTCTATATGGAGATGTGACATAATCTTTATACCATAACTTTGAAGGAGTTTTATATGTAGCACTTCTTTATTACCAGAAATCATGCAAAATAGTTAACAAACTTATTCTCACAATTAGGTTTCAAGTTAATGATGAAAAATCTAATAGAAAATTTCTTTTGAAATTTCAACAATAGAATTTAAAAATTTAAATTCAAAACTCTTTTAATTAAGAAAATTTTTAAAATAAAAGATAAAACCTTTTTAAGTTTTAAAACAATCTTAATTTTAAAAAATGATCCTGATAGTCCTTAATGATTTCTATGGTAGATGTTCCTCCCACTTTCCTTTGGTTTTCTTGACTTTATGAAACCTTAAATGGTTGTAGAAATATAATTTGTTAAACATAAGTCTAACCACCATATGTTATTAGGAATATCACCAAAAGAGATTCATACAATAAGCTTACCTTTATTTTCGAGTCCCTTTTATACTTTAGACAATTTTTCTTTAAGTATCTGAATTAAAACAAAATGAAAGACTTGATGCCATTTTCTTTATTGGCATTTTTCCCTTCTTCACTTTTATTTCTTACTTATCACTTTTTACCTTGAGTCACTAGGTTAACTGAATCTAGTTTCTCATTCTTTAATCTCCTTTCCTTTTGAACATATATAACTGAGAGTTCGTTGATAGATCATTTTCTTTATATGTGTTTCTCATGGTCATACTAATTAGGAAAAAAGTTGAATATAAAAGTGATAAGAGATTTACTCGAAAAAATCAATTCCAAAGATTTAAGTTAAGCAACAATATCTCTCAAATCTCATATTATGCTCATGCACAATTTTAGAATTGTTGCACTTTATTCCTGAAAGCTTCCTTATTAGGGTGATAGCCAAAACCTTATCAGATTTAACAATCTGGTCTTTAGTGGCTTTACAATTATCCTTGACCTTATACTAATTAGGATGAAATTCAAATTGATTTACTAATATAGATTTAATGTACATCATCCTTAAATGGTTAGATTACTCTCACTGTAAATCAAAATCTTTTTTTTTTTGCGTACTTTATTCGTTAAGGACAAGTTGTCCACCCGAAACATTAAGTCAAGGTCCTTACACCCAAAAAAAACTTAATTTACTCTTTTATTAAAGTAATATTTCATCATCGAATAGCATTTTATTATAGCAGCCTTATTAATCACAATAGCAAAAATTGCTGCAGAATATAAGGAATTATACTTTAATTGAATAAAATACTTTATATTCAAATATAAATCCAAACCTTCCTGTGGGTAGAGGTGCATCATACATATGAATTTATATAACTTTAATGATAAAATAATAACTTTAAAACACTAAAATTAAATAATCCATACCTGTGGCCTAGGAAAATTTAACTTTAATGTTATATTGCTTTATCCTTTAACCATTTTACAAAATTAATTATTTCTCTGTAGGGCCAAATAACTGATTTCATAATCTAACACTTTATGAATGTCATTTTCTTTATGTAGTTTTAAATAATTATTATTTTATCTAAATCAATTAACTCAAGATGTTGTGGCTACTCTTAAGTTAACAGTTTAGAACTTAATAATAATATCCAACATTCATGCATAAAACTTATTGCATATCACAATATTCTTTATCGATGTCATTTTCTTATGTAATTATTTAAATGAAACGTTATTTTAAATAACTAACAATTGTCATCTAAATCAACTAACTTAAGATGCTGTGGCTACTCTTAAGCTAGCAATTTAGAACTTCAATAATGACATTCCTAATATATGCAGAATTCTTTATTACATATTAATAATTATAGCAGAATATAATATTAAATCATGTTAACTTATTGCAATTATAGCGTAAATAATTACATATTAATATCATCCTCCGTATGTAGTTGTTCAAAGAAAACTTTATTTTAAATAACTACTAATTTAACTAAACCAACTAACCTAAGATACCGTAGCTATTCCTAAGTAATTGATTTAGATTCTTTATAATGACATAATATATCTATACCATAAATAATTACATACATGATTTAATAACTTAAATATATACCAAATAAATTCATGCATTAAACTTTATTAATGTTTACCGTATGTAGTTATTTAAATAAAATTCTTTATCTTAAATAACTACTAATTTATCTAAATCATGTAACTCAAAATGCTTTGGCTAATACTAAGCTAAAAATTTAGATCTTTAATAACATCAATTCTTTATATAGTAAAAATTTACATACTATAATAAAAAAATTTTTAATTGTAATGCTATAATTGATTTAAAAATATCATGACATAATATATAACATACATCCTTATGTCACATAAAAATATACATAAGATCAGAATTTATTTATTTCATGACATACAGATGTATACATTTACATTGTAATTTTAACAACAAATTTTATCATACATATACGCACTTAATCTTTAGGTTGAGAGTACAAATTTTTTGACATTATCTAGAGAGAGTATATACTGCCAAAATATTCCCAACATGTCAAAATATATTGTCACGAAATAAAAATTATAGACTATTTATGCATAAACATATTTATTATTTAATTAAATACTAATATTAAATAATACTTTACATAACCTAAAAAAATCCATAAAAATCACAAAAAAAATAAAAAATCATAAAATATTTAAGTCTAAAAAAATTGAAACCAAAATGGCCTTGGGTCATGTGCGTGGGCTTCGTCTAGATTTTGTCCCAAGCTTTCTTCATCCTCCAGCTAGGTCAGACATGACCCGGTTGGAGTTTTCTAACCTAGTTCAGGTTTGCTTTTTTTTTTGCTCATATTTTCGTGTTTTTAATCCATATTTCATGTAATTAAAGGCCTAAGAGCATGAGTTTATACTAGATTTACATGACCCATGCATCAATTTTGATCACAAACACAAAAATCATTATCAAACATTCAAGATTACTTGAATTCTATAAAAAATATTAGACCCATTTCAATAGACCATAAAATTTTCTTATTTCATTCATCTTTCCTTTAATCTTAGGGTTTAGTAACATAGATAGATGATTAATCTATTAAAACCCTCAACAATTTTGGTTTTACATGAACTAATTAAAAATTTTGTGATTAAATTTTGATAAACAAAATATACATACAAATTCATAGTATATTCATGAAATATATTTCGATGCATAAATATAAATTACAAAATTAATTATAGAATGTTAAAAATTCAATTGCATAAAAAATATATGCATGAAAAAGAATTCGTCTTTAACAAATCTCACTAGATGATCTGAAAAACAAAGCTAGAAAGCTTGGCTCTGATGCTGCATGTAATAATTTAAATAAAACGTACCTCTAGTTATTATTGATTAAGAACCCAGCCTCACTTCAAGTATACGAAGATAAACACCCCGTATAAACCTTTTAGTCTATATCCTTTTCTTGATAATTACCTCATGATAGTGCATAGGCAATTTGTATTAGACTAGACTAGGAACCCATACTAGAAGACTAATTAGAGTTATATCCTACCATCAAGGAGTCTGCATTCTAATTAGTTATTAAAGTAGAGTTAAACTCTTATCACTAGAGTAGTTAAACTGAATTAGGATTTACTTTATAATTTCACCTTAATAATTTGATTTAATTATTTTAGTCCATTTATTATCATGTGGGCCATATAAATCTAACACTTTGTTGTTGAATTCATTTTGAACAAGAGTTTTTGGTTTTTTATGCATTATTAGATTTTTACAAGTCTAATATTTTTCTACTTTTTCTTAATCTTTTTTTATTCTTTCACTGGCACTTTCTTAACGGTTTTTGAATTAACTAAATCTACTTAGACATAGAGTCTTTTCTTGGAAAGGAATGGTGCTTGAATAGGAGGGATCAAACTCCACCAAAAATTCATATCTTTCCCCTGATTCTTTGATTGATTTTACTGTAGGATCTCATGTTTAATATATTATTCTCTTGGATGAGTTGGTCGATGCTATTCCATATAATTTTAAATGCAGTAATTTTTTGAATCATTCCAATAGTCTTTTTCTCATTTCTGATTGTGGTATATTCATTATGTATGGATTTGAGAGATAAAACTTCATCCGTATAATTATTTCCTTTTTATGGATCCAACTAATATAATTCTAGATATTGTAACAATTTTGTAAATCTAGGAGAATAATTAATTATATCAAACTTGTCCCACCATTTTACTTAAATATCTTTTGTAACTATGCATTCGTTTTTTGGTTTTCAAAGCTAGAAATATTATATTCCCAATGGAATATCCAAAATATCAAAATGATGATTTATATAAATTTAATAAATTAACATTTGTTCCTATAATACTTAAAATTTTTGTATTTTTAAGGCTTTTGAATCATATTTAAGAAGCTTGCTTTAACACGACCCATTCAAAAATTCATTGTTGAAACCAGTTTGGAAAGATAAATATTTTTGAGTTTTGAGTTGAATAAACCAAAAATGCTTTATTTTTGAATTTTGCCCACGTAAAACTTTATAAAATCTTTCTTATAATTAAAATATCATATGCATTCATTTTTTTATGAGATTTCTAAGTGTTTTTATGAAATAAAGGTTTATTTTTTATATTTCATTTATCAAGATTTAATGCTCTTAAACCTAGCATTTGGAATTAATCAATTTTTGATGTTGTTATGAAATTATGAACAAATGTTGTAGACTTATGTTTTTGTGAAAACATCCTTATAAAAATTCTTTATGCTTTCCTAAAACTACATCGTTGTAATCCATATCACTTGTTAATTTTTTTTATAACATAATTTATTTCTTCTTTATAACTTTGTATTTTTTTTCTTCACTCTTATGCCAAGAAAAATCAAGTCTAGTGTTTAAAAAAATTGAAGAAAAAGATTTATCTTGAGATGAACATGGGGTTGATAGTCTTATTTGGGTTTAAATTTCTAATCCTACTAGGTTCTTCTAGTGTTTGCCTAATATGCTAAGAAGCTTATGAAAAAGGTGATAAGAAAAAAAGTGCACATGTCAAAGCTAATATATAAGAAATTTGTTTTAACATGACCTATTCAAAAATTCTTTATGCTTTCCTAAAACTATATTATTTTAAAACTATATCACTTGTTAATATTTTTCTATTAACATAATTTATTTCTTTTTTATGACTTTATATTTCTTTCTTCACCCTTATGCCAAGAAAAGTCAAGTCCTAGAGTTTTAAAAAAAATTGAAGAAAAAGATTTATTTTAAGATGAATATGGGGTTGATAATCTCATTTGGTGCTTAAATTTCTAATCCTACTTGGTTCTTCTAGTGTTTACCCAATATTCTTAGAAACTAGTGAAAGAGGTGATAAGAAAGGAGGTGAACATGCCAAAGCTAATATTTAAGACCCTTGTTTTTAACATTACCCATTTAAAAATCCATTGTTGAAACTAGTTCGAAAAAATTAATATTTTTGAGTTTTGATTTGAATAAACCAAGAATATTTTATTTTAAATTTTTTCCACGTAAAATTTTATAAATTTTTTTCTTATAATTAAAATATTGTAAGCATTCATTTTTTATGAGATTTCTAAGTGTTTTTATAAAATAAAGGTCTTTTTTTCATTTTCCATTTGTCAAGGTTTAATACTCTCAAACCAAGCATTTGGAATAATTAATTTTTCTATTGTTTTGAAATTATGAACAAATATTATAGACTTATGTTTTTGTGAAAATATCCTCATAATTTTTTTTAATGTTTTCCTAAAACGACATCATTTTAATCCATATTCTATAACATAATTTGTTTTTTCTCTATGACTTTATTTTTTTTTCTTCACTCTTATGCCAAGAAAAATCAAGTGCTAGAGATTTAAAGAAAATTTTGAAGAAAAAGATTTATCTTGAGATGAATATGGGGTTGATAGTCTCATTTAGGACTTAAATTTCTAATCCTACTAGGTTCTTCTAGTGTTTGCCCAATATTCTAAGAAGCTAATCAAAGAGGTGATAAGAAAGGAGGTGAACATGCCAAAGCTAATATTTAAGAAGCTTGTTGTAACATGACCCATTCAAAAATCCATTGTTGAAACTAGTTTGGATATTTTTTAGTTTTGATTTGAGTAAACCAATAATGCTTTATTTTGAAAATTTTATCCACGTAAAACTTTATAAAATCTTTCTTCTAATTAAAATATTGTAGGCATTCATTTTTTATGAGATTCTAAGTTTTTTTTGAAATAAAAGTCTCTTTTCTATTATTTCATTTGTCAAGGTTTAAATACTCTCAAACCTAGTAATTGAAATAATCAATTTTTGATGTTATTATGTAATGATGAACAAATATTGCAGACTTATATTTTTGTGAAAATATTCTCATAAAATTCTTCATGCTTTCCTAAAACTACATCGTTGTAATCCATATCGCTTGTCAAATGTATTTTTCTTCTCTATGACTTCATATCTTCTTCTTCATTCTTATGCCAGGAAAAATTAAAATCCTAGAGTTTTAAGGAAAAATTTGAAGAAAAAGATTTATATTAAGATGAATATGGGGTTGATAGTCTCATTTGGTGTTTAAATTTATAATGTTACTAGGTTCTTCTAGTGTTTGCTCAATATTCTAAGAAGAAAAAAGGAGGTGAACATGCCAAAGCTAATATTTCTCTTAAATTTGTGTTTAAGTTATGAGATCAAGAATATATTTGATAATTTTTTAGATTATTTTGAAATTCTTTCAAAATATTGACCTTAAAAAAATTCTCATATGCAACAACCTAGTAAAGAGTTAGACTCGCTGTAACATATTCAGTTATCAAAATTAAAGGTGGCAAAATAAATTCAAATTTGAAAACCCTCTTGAAAACCCCCAATTTAAACTTGAACTGAACCTAACTTGACCAAAAAGTCAAAGACTAAACTCAAGAAAACTCAAACTTCAATTGGCCCAAGCCTGAAATGATCTTGAAAAACGTAAACCTGAAAAACCCCAATTTGAAAAACCTAAGATTGATATGAACTTGAACTCGAATTTAATACTAAAATAAGAATGATAAAACTGTAATTAAATTTTTTATAAAGTAAAAACTTTAATTACCAATTTTACTATTTTTTAACAATTATTTATCAAATTGATTTTATATAACAAATTAATTTTATATCCTTTTTATGCTTATAAATATTGATTTTAATTGTATATCATATTATAATCTTACAAGAAAAATAACATAAAACATAAGATTCAATCAAAACAGTAGGCTGTTCTGATAGGGAAGTGGTTTGCTACAACTGAGTGTCTGGGTTATAAATAAGGCAAACCTATAATAGTTTCAAGTCAATTAAAGTTTATTCTAGGCTTAGAGTTCAAGTTTTTGCAAGTGTGTAGGGCTAATAGTCCAAAACCTAGCACAATAGCTTAAGCATAAAAAAACTATACCCAATAAACCGACTGGATATCTAATCCAATTAAAAGATAAAGCTAAACATAATTTATAAGGAAAGACTCTTTCAAAATTAAGTTCGATTTATATAATCGAATCAAGTTTAATCATAATGTTATCTTAGATATCATATACTGTTCACATGTCATGCAATCGTATCATATTTTATCTAAATTTTCATATCTATAAATAATTTCATCTTCATTTGTCAATACTATTTAATAATTGCTATTAAATGGTAAAGTATTAAAATATTTGATACACTAAATATTGTATCTCTCAACTTCTTGCACTAAATTATGATTGTTATTGTGTATAGTATTAAGTAATGGTCGTATCCATAATGATTATTCTTAATTCATAAGTATTAATGCAAAACTATAATCTAATATATGAGATATAAATTGAAATATGATTAGGGGTTGATTTTATTGAGAAAAAATAAAAATAAGAAACATAAAAATAAAAGTTAAACTAAGGTTCAAGAAAATATAAAATTTTTATCCAATGAAGTGATAATAATGATGAAGACTGCGATTAAGGAATCATTCTTCAACTCTAAACATAAACCATGAATCAATTTCAAAATAATCTCTAATTATCTCTTGAAACTACCAATCTTAGATAGCAACAAGCTCTGCTACCCTAACATTCCTTACTTTATCATTAAATAGAACATGTTTTCTACTTCATCTTTAACTATTAAATAACATGGAATAAACTCTGTAGATTTAATTCTACTACTAAGCTTTAAGATAAGAAAGATAGTTGATATAAGCAACAGACATACAAGGTTAGACTATTTAACTTAGGTTATGTTCCATAAAATTTTTATCCAATGAAGTGACAATAATGATGAAGAGTGCGATTAAGGAATCATTCTTCAACTCTAAACATAAACCATGAATCAATTTCAAAATAATCTCCAATTATCTCTTGAAATTACCAACCTTAGATAGCAATAAGCTCTGCTACCCTAACATTCCTTACTTTGTCATTAAATAGAACATGTTTTCTACTTCATCTTTAACTATTAAATAACATAGAATAAACTCTGTAGATTTAATCTACTACTAAGCTTTAAGATAAGAAACATAGTTGATATAAGCAATAAACACACAAGCTTAGACTATTTAACATAGGTTATGTTCCATGTCATAATCAACAAAAAACTTGACCATAATCATTGATCACAAATTGCTACTAATGAATAGGAAAACAAGATAATCACAGATAAAGGTTCCTAATCTAGCAATAAATATTTATCAAGTTTTATTTAGCTTTGCAGCTACATAAATCAAGATAAAAATCATAATCTATTTTTATGGAAGAACATAAGTAATTTTAATTGATAATTATTGAATAATTTTAAAAATCAATTACAAAGTCATGTTTAGGGCTTTGAAATCAGCATTAACCACAAAGGAATTTAGTTAACAAACTTGAGATATTAAATAACATATTCATAAAAAATTCTAGTAAGAATGAAAAAAAAAAAGAAGAAGAAACTCAAGTATGGTGGCTAGTCATAATCTTTTTCTTTTCTAGTCTTCTTCTTGTTCTCCTCTTTTAGTTCTCTTTATCGTGCTCTTAGCCTCCTCATAGTTTTAATTTTTTCTTTAAATATCAAGGTTAAGTCTCTATTTATAGTGGCTAAAAACCCTAGTTTGCAAAATCCTATTCAAAGTTGGCAACCTGGATGTCACTTTCAAAGCAGATTTGGTTGACCAATGCTAATGATTTTAAGGCAAGTATCTATCTATTACTTTGAGTGCAAGAATCAAGCTTTTACTATAGAATTTTGATCTTTTTGACTTTAATATCTTCTGCCATATTTATGATTCTAATATTTTAAGGTCATTAACATCCTCATGAACATGCTTATGCTTTAATTCTATAATATAAATCTTAAATTGAAAAATAAACATAAGTAACCAAATTAAGGATAGAAAAAATTAACAAAAACTAAGATTCTACAGCATATAAATATGTGATTTATGAACTTATCAATAATTAAAATTTATGCTAAATATATTCAGCAATTTTAATAATGATTTTTTTTAGAAAAATTAATTTTAAGTTAAGATTAGATCATTATGATAAATGATTAAGTAATAATTAAGTATTAATACTTTTTTTTCTATTATCTTATTGACTTTCATATACTCTTATACTTTTATTTCTTCAAATATCGTCATTTACTTATTTTAATTTAATTATTAGTATATATAATAATATTTAAATGTACACATTATAGACATTATTTAGGCCTATAAATGATCTCTCAGGAATAACAGCTGTCACCAAAGCCATTTGCCTATGTCTGAATTAGCAAGAATCATCCTGAACCAAGGTAAAAGTGATCGAAGAGTCAAAATGGAACATACCATGCAAAAGATGTCAAGGTATTGATACCTTACCTAGGGTATTGATCTCCAAAGGTCAAAATTTTCAAATGTTAAGTTTGGTATCAAAACCTCTATGATATAATAGTTTGGCATTGTTTTCAGACATTGATGTATCAATACTTTTTCAAAATGTATCGATATATTATGTCAAGGTTGATACCTCATTATGTGTACTGATACCTTGGCATTTGTAGACACATAATTTTGTTCGAGCTCCTTTTTCTGGCAGTCCTAAATATCCGAAATTAAGAGTCTAACAATGACTTTGGAGAGGTTAACTTCCTTCAAGCAAAATAGGCATTTTCAAGACCTACTTACTTATGTCTAGATAGCTGTATATGCGTCTGATAGAAAAAGTGAGATTTTGAGGGTCATAGAAAATAAACCTCGAATAAAAAGGATAAATATTTAAGAGAAAAACTAGTTTTTTAATATTTTTTTGTCAAATTTTGAAATTCATTTTCTACACATGATTTCATAGCCAAAATTTCCATTTTTAGGGATTTTCTCAAATTTTTTAGGAAATTTGGCAAAATGACTTTCATATATTTCTACTGATACCCGTACAGTATTTATGTCGATACTTATCACAAAAATAAAAATATTCAAGAAAAAATACATATTGATATTTTATATCACCAGGTATCAAATTATCAATTTTATTATTTAATTTTGGATATTTCACAATACCACAAGTCTTCTACTCATGAAAATTTTCCAATAAAAATTAGTTCCATATTTTATATTTTCATATTTATTATTTTATAAATTAATATTTTGAATAATATGTTGAATTCAACTCATCATTATGAATATTTGAATGTATTTTTGAAATTTTCTAATATTCAAAATGCGAACTTTTTATCTCTAAATTTTTTTATAAAATTTTTTAGAGTTTAAATTTTTAAATACCTTTACATATTTCAATAAAATATCTTGGATATAGATTTTTGACATTCTGATTCATTTTTATGAAATATAATTTTCATCCTTACGGATTTTTACTTGTAATTTTTTACAAGTTTGAAATTTTTAATTAACTTTTTCTTTCTCCAAAAAATTATTTTAATTCTTCTAGGCTAAAAGTTTTTCATATGAATGTTTAATTAGGCTTTTCACATGATTAAAATTTTTAATTGAGCTTATCATGTGAAATTTCATTTCTTGAATTTATAACTTTTAATTTCTTACAATGTAGTCCTTTCACTCCATTTTTCTCATAAAATTTGTAGTTAAAATTTTTTTTCTTACATTTTAAAAAATTCATGAATAATTATGCACAATTTCAAAATTTGATAGTTTAATTATATGAGGATTAATTTAATTAGGATTAGATTTTATCATTAAGCTTAATATTATCAAAATAATCATTAAGCCTAAACATTCATCGACATGAATCACCCATTTAGACTTTTGACTAAGATTATAAAAAGACAAAATCAATTAATTAAATCTTGTCATAACCTAAAAAAATATAAAAAGTTAAAATAAATAAAAAATAAAAATAAAAAGGAAAATGCTAAAACTATTCAACTAAGGAGACTTGCTTTAGTCGTTGCCTGAATTCCTTCCCCCATAAGTAAGGGAAGGGTTGTTCATTTTAATTGCTAATGTTCTATAGCCAAAAAAAAAAAAAAAACACTAAAATCACTAAAATTTTATGAGTTTTCTAAGTAAAGTTTTCTAAGCCTTTCAAGGTAGGTTATTTAGAAAACTCTTGATTTTTGTTGATTTCATGCATGATTCATGTCTTTAGTGAGCTTTGTTACTACTTGAGCTTATTGATTTTGATCCATGTGGAAAAGCCAAGTAGAAAGCTATGATCAAAGCTTCTTCATTTTGCTATTATATTTAATTTTTATTAGTCATAAATTGATTTTTATGAATGTAATTTACGTTTGTTGAAGAAATTATGTTTTTTCATATGTAAATATATATTTCTCTACTATTTTCCCTAGCATTTTCACAAGATTTATGTTAATATGTTCATTATTCACTATGATTTCATGCATATTTATGCTTATAGAAAGTAGGATATGAAATTATATTGATATTCATTAAATTATGTGAAAAAAATTGTTTTTGATGATTATTTATGTTGGCTATGTATGATGGTGGTTCCTGATGAAGTTTTTATGCTTGATTTTGTGATATTTTGCATTATTTCTTTACATTTTAAATTTATAAAGGACTAAAATTAATTTTACCAAAACTTTTAAGGCCTTGGAAGGGTATTTCCCATGTTGGTTGAACCTAACATGGACAATTTGGTGGTTTTTTTATTTTAAGCTATTTTGTAATTATGGAAAATCTGGGCCTAAATTGCAAAAATTGAAAAATTCTTCCATTCCCATTTAAGCTTGGCAAAATCTATGTTGGGACCTTTAGGGGTGTTTTTCATGTAGTTTAACATGTTTGAATGCATATCATGCATTTTTAGCCTTTTAGATACCTTTTTCTAATTTAGAAAGTTTAGAGGCTTATTTGTAAAAAATTAAAAATTTGTTCAAAGGCCAAAGGTACTTGGTCAAATGCTTCATGTGATTTTTAGTGAATTTTCCATGTTGATTTTGATGTGTTTTGTTTTAGATTTTGTAATTTATTTCATGTAGGGTCTTGTTTGCAAAAGGTGAAAAAAAATTTTCAAGGCCAAAAGGTGTTTGGCATAATACTTTTGGTGATATTTGAAATGTTTTCTATGTTGATTGTGATGTGTTTGATGTTTGATTTTGTGTTCTATTTCATATAGAAGCTATTTTGTGGAGTCATAAAACTTTAGGGACCATTTAGTAAAACCTTGCATTTAGGATCAAAATAGTCATTTCCCATATCAAATTACTCATTTAGGGTATTTTGGTAATTTGAAGAATATTTCTAGCATTTTTTGTCATTTTGAAGTTACGATGTAATTTTGAGAAATTTAGGGACCTATTTGTAATTTTTGAATTTTGGTCATTTTTTATGTCTAAGTTACCCATTTAGGGTAAAATTGTCATTTCATTTCATTATTAAGCCCTTAATGGTTACCAAAATACTTTTTTATTGAAGTTAAACTTTAGGGGTATTTTAGTAATTTATCTTAGAATCGAGTATTTTATGATCACTAAGGTACTTCTATGTCAAATGTGCATAATAAGGTAGGTTTATTTTTTTAAGTTATCGAGTCCCTTAGGGTTATTGAGATATTTCTATGTCAAAAGTACACCTTAGGGGCATTTTCTATGTGATAATTAGGATACTTATTTGTCAAAGGTGCACAGTAGGAATATGATCATTCATTTATGATATCATTGAGTCTTTTTGGTTACTAGGATACTTTCACGTCGAAGGTATACCTTAGGAACATTTTACTAATTTATTTTAGAGCCGAGTCCTTTAGAGTTACCGGGATACTTTTATGTTCAAGGTGCACTTCAAGGGACATTTTAGTCTCTTCGACCCAACCTGAGTCCTTAGAGTCTAGTTTCATACTTTTCATCAAAACTAGATCTTAGGATAAATTTTCATTATTTTCATAAAACTGGAAGTTTTAAAATTAAGGCAATGTCTCCAAGTTAAAATAGCATGTGGAATTTCTCCCTAAATATGAAAAGGATTTCGCAGCTTATTTTAATAATGAGATATCCTTTTAAAAGTGAGAAAATCAAGATTTTTATAAATTTCAAAAAAATAAAAGCTTTTGTTTTCCTTTCGCTCTTCAATGGGATACAAAAAAAAGATAATGATAAAACCTATTGTATTCCTCTAGCTCTTTAATAAGGTACGAAAGATATTTTGATTTTCAAAAATATTGAAAACCCTCTCATACGAAATAATATTTATTTCATAAAATTTTATTTCGATATATGGAAATTATAATTAAACACTAAATATTGAAATTAGGTAAAAATCAAATTTTAAGTTAACACGAAACTAATAAGGTTCGCAGGCATCATAAAAGAGATTGATCTTTACTAATGATTGTAATCGACTCTTAGACCCTTTAATGCGATCTTTGATATGAACACATATTTTGGGTTTGTTTTTAAGGGTTTCATAGCACTCAAAATATAAACTTCGGTATGTAACCAATCTCACCTAACAAAAATAAGGTACGAAAGATATTTTGATTTTCAAAAATATTAAAAACCCTCTTATACGAAATAATATTTATTTCATAAAATTTTATTTTGATATATGGAAATTATAATTGAACACTAAATATTGAAATTAGGTAAAAATCAAATTTTAAGTTAACACAAAACTAATAAAGTTCCTCGGGCATCATAAAAGAGATTGATCTTTACTCATGATTATAATCGACTCTTGGACCCTTTCATGCGATCTTTAATATAAACATATACTTTGGGTTTGTTTTTAAGGGTTTCATAACACTCAAAATACAAACTCCGGTATGTAACCAATCTCACCTAAAAAAATAGATTGGTGGCGACTCTAAGACAAATGGTTGTTTCGTAATGACTATTTAGGGTTAAGTCGAGTAAGCTATTCATCTCAACAACTCTTCCTTGAAAATAAAAAGGAATAATAATGATATGGCCTTCTAAAAAATAAAAAATAATGATATATATATATAAGAACAAGAGGTACACCCACCTTTTAAGTCAGGCTGGCTAAGATTCATATCCTAGCAACTTTGCAACAATTTTAACAACTATACTAGGGACAAGTTAGAGAATCAGGCCTCAAATTAAATCACATGCTAACTAAATTTTGATCGATTAGGTTTCAATTGGTATTTAACTATTATTTTTAGTATTTTCAAAATAAATTTTTATTATATTTTTTGTTTATATGAAAATTTTGATATATATTGTTCATAATTTTCACTAACCCTTTTGTTTTTTTTTTTTGCAGCATTATTTTTACGGGGCATTTAGGATAGAAATTTTTATTATTTTTGAAAGAGTCAAGTCATAAAAAATTTGTTTGTCCCCCCCACACACTATACAGATGCATACATTAGATTCTTTCTTCAAGTATATAGAGGGGGCATAGGTTACCTAATGTTTTAGGAGAGATAAGGTAGCTTTACCTTCTAAGGTGTTAGCCTCTGTTTGGGCTAGTGAAAAACCTACTCCTACTGAGTGTAAATTCCTATGCGTGCCTAAGGTGTTACCTCTGTTACTGGCATGAAAGATACTTCTACTCGAATTAAACCCTATCCAATATAAATCTACAATAGGTAAAGATTAAGTTACCTCATCAGTTTTTCTAGGCTCAGGGAGCAATTTGAAAACCTGTTTAGATATCCACCCCAAACTTCATGTAATAAACTATAATGACCTTACCTAGTTAGAATCATACCCAGTTTTAGAAGTCACCAAATTAGGTACACATGGAGGAATAATTCTTTCCCTTTTCTTTTTCATTTTAGTTTTAAGCATGTATGTCAAGTGATGATAATTGGACATCACCATTTATGGTAAAATTTTTGTTTCACCTTAGAAGGTGCTATCATTGTTTTAATTTAGATATTTAAGTGCTGATGAACGAACATCATCACTTGTAATGTGATTATTTCTTTTTGCCTTACAAGCCATTATGCGGTCTTAACTTCATGGTCTAGACATGTAGGTCAAGCGATCATGTTCGTTCATCAACACTAGCAACAAGACCTTTTCATTTGCCCAATAGGCATCATAACACCTTAAAAGGTCCGCTTGGGGCAAAATTTTTTGTTCTCATTAATTCTTTGTAATATATGCTAACATTTTCTCTTTTCTTTATACATTGTGCAATGATGAACTAACATTGTGCTACCTATAATAAGATTGATCATTTTTCTTTAAGGGCGAAATAAAGGTTTTCTCAAATTTAAAGTTCTCTAAAGAATTTTTTTTTTAAATCAAAAGTGTTAGGACAATACCTGACCCATGAAAAGGAAAAGGTGAAATAAAAATTTGAATTCATTGGGGCAAAATATTGCAAAAAGAAAGTGAGTGATCTTTCTTAAGGCATGGGAGGATCAAATAAAGTTTCAACTTTTGCATTTTTCATAATATATGATTCATCCGATACTTAACATTTGCATCATTTCACGATCATCTGCATCATTTAGGTGATATTAGCATTTGCATCTTTTCTCAAGTATGTACATATTTATTGATACTTGCATTTACACTGTTCCATGAATATTTGCATCATTCTTAGCACTAGCAATCTCCATATTTTCATTATTTGATTTCATCAAACAATATCGTTATTTTTAAAATCATTGCATACTTAAGTAATTGCAATTGCATCAATCATAGAATAATTACACATTTTCAAAGTCTTAGGTGGTGAAATCTGAAGCATTTTCAAAAGTTTATTCAAAAACAAGTCTTGATGGTGATACTCAAAGCATTTTTAAAAGAATTTATTTCAAAAACAAGTCTTCAATGGTGATCACCAAAGCATTTTAAAAATAATTTATTTTAAAAACAAGTCTTCAATGGCAATATCTGAAGTATTTAAAAGATTTTGTTTTAAAAACAAATTTTCGATGGTGAAATCTGAAGCATTTTAAAGAGATTTTAAAATCTTTGGTGGCATTTTCAAACCTTCTAGTCATGGTAATCGAAATAATTTTCAAAGACTCTAGTGTCAAGGCCAAATCTGTTAGTGGTTATTGAATTTGTGTCCTTTTACAGACCAAAAGACATCCATGGTGAGAGAAAAAAGCAAATTCCTTCAAAAGATTCCCTAGAATAAAACCAAGTACAAGCCTATAAGGATGCCAATCTAGCAAAGGTCAATAAGTTAGTAGATTCCTATCAAGGACGTTAGGCCTAATGGTCATCGACTGTATGGTAGTATGCCAATCAAAGGCAATCTCTATCTTAACTTTAAGGCTATGTATTTTTCTTCTAGAAATTGTGTATTTTGGTTTTAAATGAATGAACTTTATTCACAAACATTGTGTATACTATCATAGTCCATGAACATTGTTGTTAATAATTTCTGGTATCTTAGATAATGAGAACACTTTTTAAAAGATTTTGATTAGGTTGGTGATCACCATTAGATTGAACTATCTCGGAAAGGTCTTTCACTCTTTTTATATGATTATCATAGACATCTAGTTATAGGCCTTTTGCACCCAAATGTTCCTTTTTCTAATTTCTTAAAAGTTAAACGAACAATTTATTCTTGTAAATTTCCTGATACTGAAAGCTCGACAAGTGTTAAAATAATGATGGTATTCCAAGATCTCTTAAATTTATTTATATAACCTTTTAGCATAACTTTCATGACACTCTTCCAAATCATTGATTTAAGAACAATAAGAGTAAACATGAGCCAAAAACACCTTTTCAATCCAATGTTTGATAAATAAGATGTGAAACTTGAGGTTTTCCTATGCTAATTCGATTTTTTTCTTAAAAACTCAACGAAAACCAAAATTCATTGATGGTTACGGAACTGATAATTTCAAGGGGCATACATTAAGCTTAAATGAAACAATTGAAAAATTAAGTGCAATGTCATGTTGTTAAGGTACTCAAAATGATTTAAAAAAGAAAACTATCCTCTTTCCTAGGAAAATGCTTGCGAATTCAAATAGCTTTATTTGAAATGAAAAATGGCCATTTTTCTGTATCCTTCCATAGATATAAAAAATTATTCCCTCTATAGTCTCCTTTGAGCCTGATGATTTAATCTTTCTTTAAACCTTAATTAAGGATCACCTTCCACAATGAGTGGTAAGTTAAGCAAAGCTTCAAAATTAAAAGGGAAAATCCCACAAAGAAAGTGCCTATTGTAATAGGGTAAGAATAAAGATGAACTAAAGTTCAAGTTTTAAGCTCTTTGTGAAAAAAAGAAGGAAAGGAAAAGGAAAAGAAAAAAATGAGAAAAACAAAGAGAATAAGATAAAGGAAAAAAATAAAAGAAACTTAAAACTTAAAAAAGAGAAATAAGCAGGTAGGAATTCTTTAAAAGAGAAATAATCCTTAATTTAATTACCTTTAAACACTTAATTCAGGCCTATCTATCCTTTCTTTCTAAACCAAGAACAGTGCCTACATTACATACCTTTAAAAGTTTATTTTGACCAAACATAGCTATTTAAACTGTTAAGCTATTCCTAGGAAATTGTTCAAAAATTCATTTTCTAGATGATTTTTTAGGCCTTAATAGTATGATTGGGCAATTAATCAGAAAAAAGAATAAAAAAGAAAAACAAAAACAAAAAAGTTCTAGGGTGAAAACCTAAAAAAGGTAGTCTAGAACAAACTTAAAAGATTTGGAATTGTTCGTAAACTGACAATAGTAGCCGCCATAAAAAAAAACTCTTCCATACTATTCAAAAATCACCCTAAACCTCTAGAAATTTCACTACATCAGCAAAAGGTTGAGTTGAATGCCTAAATATTTTCTTTCAAGATAACCTTTCAGAACTTTCCTACCAACCTTATGAATTGATGCTTCCCAAAGGCCTTTTAAATTAACATTTGAGACTTGGTGCTTACTAGCATTAGTTTAACACCTATCGGGCTGTTGTATTTGAAGATTAAAAAGATGTTACAACTTGATTGTTTGCCTTCAAAAGAATTCCCATTAAAAAACATCCACCTGAATCTGGTTTTAATAAACCTCGACCTTGTTATACTAATTTCATTTAATCAAATTTTAGTAGTTCCATGCCATTTGTGCCTTTAAATTCATTTCTTTATCTCATTCAAAGATTCCTGAATGGTGATCATTAATCACAAAAAAAAAAAAAACTTAGTAGATGTGGATGGCATATCCATTATCCTTGATATTGGGAAATTCATGGTTGAAATTATTCAACAATTTTCACAGTTGCTAATCAGATAGATGCTTTCCTAGGTTAGAATAAGAAAGTGATCTCATTTCATGAATCTTAGAATTTTGATGAATTATTATGCTTCTCATGATCTCAATGGGAGCATATAAAAGTGCTTGGAGCAGTGAAAAGTTGAGTTTTATCTAACTATGTAAAGTTGGTAAACACTAAATTATTATTTGGTGATTTTTTAGGACAAATAGAATAATTCTTATATTCTTGAATCAAAACTAGAAAAAGGATTTCATTGGGCAAATATAAGATAGCCTTTAACAATTTAAACCTTCAACTCCAAGTATTGACATAGATTTTCTTGCTCAAAGAGAAAAAATGTCCATAACATTTTTTGAAGACATCTTTAACTCCAAGAAGAAGCGTAGGCTTACTTCATTAAAAAAAAGAAATATTTATTACATTTTTTAAAAATGCCTTCAACTCCAAAATAGGTTGGATTAGAGGTTGACCATAATTAAGCCCATGAGTTGTGTAATAAAATCATGTGAATTAATCATATGTAATTTGAATACATTTCCATTTGCATTTGATGATTTGCAAATCAAAAGTTAAATGTGACATGGGAAAAAAATTATTTAGTATGCTAACTTCCTCAAAGGTAAGTCTTGCAACCTTTTAAACTAATCAAATATCAAACATTATCTCTACCCAAGTTGACTAGTTGGTGTCATCCTGGTCAACCCTTTTCGACTTAAGTATTGCCCTTGTTACCCAAGTTGACTCATAGGGTACCATTCTGGTCAACCTTTTTTTACTTTAGTGTTGCCCTGGTCACCCATGTTAACACGTATGGTTCCATCCTGGTAAACCTTTTTCACCTTAGATGTCAGCTTGTTCACCCAAGTTGACTCATATGGTTCAATCTCGATCAACCCTTTTCGACGTAGGTATCACCTTGGTCACTTATTAACTCATATGGTTTTGTTCTAGTCAACCTTTTTTAACTTAGGTATCGCCCTAATGATCTCAGTTGACTCATATGGTTCAATCTTAATCAACCTTTTTCAACTTAGGTATCACTTTGGTCACCCAAGTTAACTTGTATAGTTTCGCCCTAGTCAACCTTTTTAGACCTAGGTATTGCCTTACTTACCCAAGTTTACTCGTACAATTTCATTTCAATCAACCCTTTTTAACTTAGGTATCACCCTAGTCACCTAAGTTGACTTATATAATTCTATCCCAGTTAACCTTTTTTGACTTGGGTATCACCCCGGTCACTTAAGTTAACTCATATGGTTTTATCCTAGTTAACCCTTTTTGACTTAGGTAACACCTCGGTCGCCTAAGTTGACTTATGTAGATTTATCTTGGTTAACTTTTTTTTTACTTAGGTATTAGCCCGATCACCCAAGTTTACTCATATAGTTTTATCCCAGTCAGCCTTTTTTAACGTAGGTATTGCTTTGGTCACCCAAGTTGACTTGTATGGTTCTATTCCAATCAACGTTTTTCGACTTAGGTATAGCTACGGTCACCCAAGTTGACTTATATGATTTTGTCTTGATCAACTATTTTAAACTTAGGTACTATCTTAGTCACTTAATTTAACTCATATGGTTTTTGTTTCAGTTAACCTTTTTCAACTTTAGTGTCACCTTTGTCAACTAAGTTGACTCATATAGTTCTGTCTCGGTAACCCTTTTTGACTTAGGTATTGCCCTGGCTACCCAAGTTAGCTCGTATGGTTTCATCTTGATCAACCTTTTCTTTGTCACCCAAGTTGACTCACATGATTTTGTCCTGATTAACCCTTTTAGACTTAGGTATCACCCTTGTCATCCTAGTTGACTAGTATGGTTTTGTTCTAATCAACCTTTTTTGACTTAGATATCACCCTGATCACCCAAGTTGACTAGTATAGTTCTATCTAGGTCAACATTTTTTGAGTTAGGTATCACCTTTGTCACTTAAGTTGACTTATATAGTTTTATCGGAGTCAACCCTTTTAGACTTGGGTATTGCCTTCGTTACCCAAGTTAACTTGTATGGTTTTATTCTAGTAAATTCTTTTTAACTTAGGTATTGCCCTAATCACCTAGGTTAACTCGTCTGATTTTGTCCTAGTCAACCTTTTCAACTTAGGTATCTCTTCAGTCACTCAAGTTGTATGGTTTCGTCTCCATTAACCTTTTTTGACTTAGCTATCACCCTGGTCACCCAAGTTGACCTGTATGGTTTAGTCTCGGTTAACCTTTTTCGTCCTGGTGAACCATTCAACCAATAAGACTTGTTTTAGCCCTTGACTAAATTCCTTCCCCTATATTATTCATTTTAAAGGGTAATGTTACATAGCCAAAAAAACACTTAAATCAATGAAATTTTTTGAGTTTTCTAAGCTTTTCAAGGTAGTTTACTTAGAAAACTCTTGATTTTTGTTGATTTCATGCATGATTCATCCCTTTAATGAGCTTTGTTACTAATTAAGCTTATGAATTTTGATCCATGTGGGAAGGCTAGGTAGAAAAAGCTATAATCAAAGTTTCTTGATTTGTTATTCTATTTAATTTTTATTAGTAATAATTTGATTTTCATCATGATAATTAGTGTATATTGATATAAATGATCTTATTTTCATATGTATATATATTTTTGTGCTATTTTCCTTAGCATTTTCATGTTGATTTATGTTAATATGTTCATTATTTATTATGATTTCATGTATATTTATGATTTCACTTTTTTGCAAACCCTAAACCCTTATATTTTCAAGGCCAAAAGTGTTTGGTCTAATGTTTTTGGTGATATTTGGAATGCTTTTTACGTTGATTGTGATGTGTTCAATGTTTGATTTTATGTTTTGTTTCATATGGGACTATTTTGTAAAGTCATAAAAGTTTGGGGATAATTTAGTAAAACCATGCATCTTAGGGTCAAAAAAGTTATTTCCTACATCAAATTACCTATTTAGAGTATTTTGGTAATTTCAAAAACATTTTTAGCATTTTTAGTCATTTTGGGATTAAGATGTAACTTTGAAAAATTTAGGGACCTATTAGCAATTTTTGCATTCTAAGTTATTTTTTTATTTCCAAGTTTCCCATTTAAGCTATAATCGTTATTTCATATTATTATTGAGTCTTTTAGTGATATTGGGATACTTCTATGTTGAAGGCACATCTTAAGGGCATTTTAGTAATTTATCTTAGAACTAAGTCCTTTATGATCGCCAAGATACTTCTATGTCAAAGGTGCATCATAGGATTAGGTTCATCTTTTAGAAAGTTATCGAGTCCTTTAAGGTTACCGAGATACTTCTGTGTTAAGGTACCCCTTATAGGTATGTCAGTAATTTACCCAAGAATCGAGTCTTATATGATAACCGAGATATTTATATGTTGAAGGTGCACAATAGGACTAGGTTCATTCATTTATGATATTTTGGTTATCAAGATACTTTCACATCGAAGGTATACCTTAGGGACATTTTAGTAATTTACTTCAGAGTCAAGTCCTTTAGATTTAACAAGATATTTTATGTCAAAATGCACTTTAGGGGACATTTTGGTCTCTTCAACCCAGCCTGAATCCTTCGTGTCTAGTTTCATACTCTTCGTCGAAACTAGGTCTTAGGATAAATTTTTAGTATTTTCATAAACTTGGAGGTTTTAAAATTAAGGCAATATCTTCAAGTTAAAGTGGTACGTGGAATCTCTCCTAGTATATAGAAGGGGTTTTGTGGATTACTTTAATGAGATATCCTTTTAAAAGTAAGGAAATCGAGATTTTTATAAATTTTTTTAAAAATAAAACCTTTCATATTCCTCGAGCTCTTTGATGAGGTACAAAAAAGATAATGATAAAACTTTTGTATTTCTTTGGCTCTCAGTGGGTATAAAAGATATTTTGATTTTCAAAAATATTGAAAACCTAATTTTCTTATACAAAATATTAAGTTTATTTCATAAAAATTTTATTTTGATATGTAGGAGTTATAATTAAATACCAAATATTGAAACCGAGTAAGTATCAAATTTTAAGTTAACATGTAATTAATAAGGTACCAATTACCCAGCATCACGAAAGGTATTGATCGTTACTCATAATTGTAACTGACTCTCAAACCCTTTCATGCAATCTTTGGTAAGAATGCGGACCTCAAAGTTTGTTTATAAGGGTTTCGCAATGCTCAAAATACAAATTTCTGTAGGTGACTAATCTCACCTAGCCAAAATAGATTGGTGCCGACTCTAAGACAAATGGTCATTTCAGAGTGACTATTTAGGGTTAAGTTGAGTGAAAATTCATCATGAAAACTTTATCCCCGAAAATGAAAAAGAATAATAATGATATGGCAACCTAAAAAATAAAAAAAAATAATGATATATAGATATATATGCGAATAAGGGGTACACCGACCTTTTAAGTGATGTTGGCCAAGATTCGTATCCTAGCCATGTTTGGACAGTGCTAAAATTGGCAAATTTAAGCCATTTGTTTCAAAATTTTCATAGAACTTTTTTCCATTTTTTCCATGTTTGTTGCCCAAAAATAATGTAAATTGAAGCCATGGCATGTTGGACTTTTATTTTATTTCCATGTTTATTGCTGCAGACACTTTATTTTGTTCGAGCTAATTTTTAGCAAATTAGGGGACGATCATTGTAGACACCTTATTTTTTCCAGTCTAATTTGTAGCAATCTAGAGTATGGATGTAAGATAGGGCGATGATCGTCGCACGAAAAAGTATTTTGAGAAGGTCAAGAAGGCCTAGGGATCATATCAAAGGTGAATGCAAAGATACGGCATCAAATAACGTAGTTCAAGGTGTTCGGGGACAAAATATATGAGAAAAATCACAATTTTACTTGAATGTATCGATACATGGTTCTCACGTATCGATACAATGCTCCAACATGCCAAAATTTTGAAATGTCCCAATTTGTATCGATACATGAGCCTCTATATCGATACAAGACCTCATGTATCGATACTAGGTCATGCCAAGACCAAAACATGCATTCTGTAAAGAAATGTATCGATACATATCAACATGTATCGATACAGTGGCTCATAGTATCGATACAATGGTTCATAGTATTGATACAATGATCATTGTATCAATACATGGTTCATTGTATCGATACCATCAAGGTTTTTGGACCAAATGTATCGATACATTATGCAATGTATCGATACATGCAGGACATTTTCACAGTCAGGGCATTTTTGACTCATCCACCATTGATCCAAAACTTGATTTTAACTCCTTTTTTTGTATCAGAAAAGATTAAAAAACATATCAGATTATGAATTTAGGCTTTTAAACTAACCGAAACATTTTTTTGAAGTCTAAATTGGATAAAAAAGGGGCCATCATCACATGATCACCCTACTCCCTATGTGGTTGGCCAATATCACCATCAGCCACCCTATTTGTTGGAAAATCATTTCAGCATTTAAACCAGCCACCATATGCCGATCACATTAGTAGCAAGTTGCTCCCTACAGCCACCTTATAGCCACTATGCTGATATCACTTTGTCCCCCTTAGGAAATGGCCAAAAACACCTCCAATTTGGCTCCAAAAGGCTGGTATAAATGGATCACTTCTATCTCAGCAGATAAAGGTTAGATTCCAGCTTGTTTCAACTTCCAAAAACACATTCACACATAAAAAAAATCTCGTAGCTCTTCACCCACTAGCCAAAAATAGCCCCAAAACACTCACTCCCAACTTCTACACATTCTAAAAATCACCCTCATCCATACTAGAACCAAAACCTCATTGTTTCTCTCTTTTGCTTGCTTATTTATAATAAGGAAAAGAGGGAAATTCAAGCCATCTCTGTTGTTTTAACTATTTGGCCAAAGTTGAAGTTTTGCTGGTATAACTTCCTACTTTATCACTTATATTTTCTTTTTTTCAGCACCTTCATCATTTAGTGAGCTCTCTATGTTTCTATCACCCTCTTAGGATTATCATGCATTGTTGTGGCATTTGGTTGTGGTAGTTTAAGATTTGGATGCCTTAATGCCCCTTGTATGTGCAAAATGCCTCATTTCATCCTCATTAGTTTGATATCTCTTGCTCATGCATTTTATGCCATGTCCATGCATCTTGTTTTCCTTAATCCATGTATGAATCATTAATATAACACATTTCAAGCACATTTACAAATTAACTTGCATGAATCATTATCATTTTCAGCACCATAACATTTTCTTGTCAAAGTACATAACACTTTCTTTGTCTAGGCCATTAGTAAAATTAGCATCCCCATTCATGTTATGCGCTATCCCCTTGTATGTTTGTTGCCAAATTACATGTTTGATGGCTAATAAAAATTGATTTTCGAAATACCTCCAAGCCAAGAATGTTAACCTCAACCAATGAGGATTAGCATGGATTTAGCATTTTCCTTAAAGCAAGCAAAATATCTTAGGGAAAATTAAGTTTTCTAAATCCGAAATCTTGGTTAAACAAGCTTAAATATTCTAATTTTAAAATGAAAATGGCATTGCAATTATTCCCTAAATGCTTGTGCCTTTTTCTTGAGTCAAAACCTTGAGTGGTATGATCAACAGGCTGTTTAATTGTCCCAAACTACTTCAGGGTTATGCAAATGAGCTTGTGATGCTGATGCCACTCTTTCCCTTCAGTCATAGATGTTCACATGTCAATGATTCGAGTTTGGACCCGTAGACATAAAAAATAAGAGATATCCCCTCCTTTGCTTTATCCCCTGCTAGAAGCACAATTGTTGCAAATTGAAAAATCACTTTAAAATCATAAATGCTATGAAAGCATGTCAAATTATCTTTAAAACAATGTCTTATTCGCCCCCGGATCATTCTGGATGAAAGAGTTATGATTTTTCAAGTCTAAACTATCTGAAACCTCTGGAATCTAAACATGTATTCTGTTTTGGCTGTTTAGGCCCACTAAATGATTTTTCCAAAATTTTCAAACATTTTTGCTAAAAGGTTCATGAAATTCCCTTTTCCAAAAGGTATTGTTTGTAATTTTTCGATACCAAATGAGTCCAGAGTGATTTTTCAAATTTTTACACACCTTGTCCCTCATATGCTCTGCCAACAGTACTATCAATCTGAACTTGAAAATTTATTCCCCCAGAAAGTGATTTTTTGGGGTAGTAGGAATATTTTTAGGATAACCATCATCGAGTTCCCTTTCTAGCAGTGTCTTATCCAACTTCTAAATCCTTTGAGACAATTTAGAATAAATTCAGGAAGCAAGATAGAGCAATGCTGTCCCTTATTTTTGGTTTTGGTCAAAATTGAGTTGTTTTCCTGAATTTCATCTCAAGACAATGTCTCTATGTCAACCCGATTAGACTCAAGAATATGCTTTGACCTCTCATTGGCTCGTATCAAGGCACAACACATTTTAGATCTTTACCATCCTCGTCCATAACAATTTATTTTGCCAAATAGTGTTGAAAGGCTCATACATTCCCTAAATCATAAGGTTTTGCTAACTCAAGTTTTCTAACTCGACTTCTTTAAAGAGTGTCAAACGTATCACTTTTGGGGATACTCTAACCCCACTTTTTCGAGGGGATATTCCAACCTTGTTTTTCAAAATTGTCAAGATTTAAAAATCTTCCTTTGTCAAAATTATTTGTCATCCACGGGGATACTCCAACCCCAACCTTCTGAAGGGATACTCTAACCCTGCTTTTCAAAATTGTCAAGATTTAAAAATTCTCCTTTGTCAAAATTATTTATCATCCATGGGGATACTCTAACCCCACCTTTTTGAAGGGATACTCCAACCCTATCTTTCAACTATAATTAATTTTTTCCTCCTTCTCGAACTTCTATGAATATGTCAAACAAACCTTGTTTAATCAAGAAACCCAGATGCATCTAAAAAATTGTCGATTCGGTTATTTCTAAATAATCGATGACAATTGCGAGATAAATTTCAATAGTCCATTCCTTTTCTTTATCATTGCGTTAAATGATCCATGTTACTTCATTTATTGCCTTACTAACATGATTTATTTGTGATGATTATATGCATTCATGTTTCCAAAACATTTCAAATAAAATTAAAGGTAATGTTCGGTGTGGGTATCTCTCCAGTGCCCAAGGTGGAACATTCCATTTTCAAAGTAGAATCCAAAGGTCATTTTGTTGAAAATCTCT
This sequence comes from Adansonia rubrostipa, assembly GCA_038381775.1. Classification (NCBI taxonomy): domain Eukaryota; kingdom Viridiplantae; phylum Streptophyta; class Magnoliopsida; order Malvales; family Malvaceae; genus Adansonia; species Adansonia rubrostipa. Next base: position 46,606 of record JBBYHM010386577.1, on the reverse strand, counting down.
ATATTCCCCATCTCTTTGGGGCGTATATGAGATTAAATCTTTTTCATCAAAACTTGGATTTGTAATTCTATAAGATTCATGCATTAAAAGAGGGTTATATTGAAATAGTGATAAGTTAAGATCAAAACAATCGAAGCTGAGATAAGAAATAGTTAGTAAGGTACCGATTTCGAGCATCGCAATGAGGTTTGTACCTCATCGTGCATACTCCCAAACCCAAATGACGAATCTTTGTATTACATAGACCACGGGATCGATGTTTTGAGTTTTGTTACTCAAAACATAGGTTTCAATAGGCTTGAGATCATGCCTAGCCCGAAATGATTGGTGGCAACTCCAAGCATTGAACATTTTATGATGGTCATACGAGACCAATAAGATGAGTGATTCATCTTACGATCCCCCTTACTATGTCATAAGTCAAGAATCTGTACTTTCTCATTCTCATCACATCGCTAGAGAATAGTCTCATTCAAGAAGACATTTCCAAGTTTGGAAAATATTTTAAGTTACACGCACCCATAGATCCATAAGGATCAACCTTGGAGTACATTGCGACAGCTTGGCGTCTCCACTGGGGATAGTAGAGAGTTGGCCAATAACGAGCCATGTCCTACTAGGTTTTTAGTTCTTTTGATCTTCGATCATTATTTAACCATGACCCTTTTTCTTCATTTTGTCAACTAATCTTCTGTTTGATATGATTGTCAGGATTGTCTTATTTTCGAATAATCATTAGTTAATAAAAATGGTAATATAGAGGTAAACAAAAAGGTTTGATTGTTTCCCTGTCACACACCGTGCACTTGTATATGCTTTAGTGTCCCATCAAACTCCATGGCATGGTTACAACCTAATCATTAGGAGGAAGTGAGCTATCCACCTTCGTGAGTAACCCTCTACATAGGCATGGCAATAATTTACCAGATGTAAATTACCTATGTCTCTCGTGAGTAACCCTTCGTATTTGTATAGGAAAATACATCCAACGGATCGAACCCATTCTGCCAAACCTACGATGGGTTTAGGATTGGGGTCCCTTGACTGTCCTTACCAGATGGAGCAGTAATTTGGATACCTATGTAGGTGTCAACTTAAACCTCATATAGTGAGCCTTACGAGCTAAACCATGTTAAACCTTATCGAAACGCTGCTAGAATACCCAGAAAATAAGGTCACTTGGGGAAACATTCCTAACCTTTACTCTTAATTACCATAATTATGTAGGTGACAATGAATATGCAATTGTCACCCGTATCTTCATTTTTATCATTTATCAAGACATGTCATCATGCTGCCCGAACGATGGCTAACCTTTGTATAAATAAGTGACGGTGAACAAAAACCATCGTTCACAATGTCTTATACTGTAAGTCGTTATGCTGTCCGAGTTATGGCTTAACGCGCATCCGCACTAGCGGTGATGAACGAATATTGCTACTGCTCATTTTTTTCCATCAAAATAAGATATTGCATCACCTCATGAAGGGCATATTGCATCCTGGTATATTAAAATGCTGCCTATTTCTTGTCTCACAACTTTGGTTGAGACATGTTATGAATTTTTTGTTCTAACGCTCTTAAATTCTTTATTTCCTTATATTTGTCTCCTATATATTCCACTAACTTATTTTCCCTTTGTTGTGTTTTGATGCATGCATCCTTTTATCATAACCATCATGATTATCATTATTTTAGGACAATTATTCTAGTTCGGTGTTCACCAAAGGGCATCATTTATGGGGCAATAGTTTATCTCTACTTTTGAATCCTTTGAAAATGTCAGAATATGGTCAGAAGGTCGCCAGCATCAAGATGGGGACATCTTAAAGCCTAATTACGTCTCAGAAATGGATAAAGAGGTCAAGATCGGCTTTTGTCAAAATGATTGTCGGGAACTGAAGCACATTTGGGACAATTGGGACAGCAACATGAAATAAGCCTTCACTAAAAAGTACGAGGATATAGCTTTCTTACTTCGAGTTCAGTTGGATGATAACTTGTTACGAGCAATGGCACAGTTCTAGAATCTAGCCTAGCGATGTTTCACCTTCAACCAATAAAATTTAGTCCCTACCATTGATAAGTACATAGCCCTACTCAACAAAAAAAAGGCCAAATCAGATTGGATTTACTGCAAAGCTCTGATGCCTCCTCCGTTCAAGAAAAGGTTAAGACAAATTCTTGGAGTCACAGGAGCATGGGTTAATAGTCATGTCAAAGTAAAAAGGAGTAGCGACTGCATCTCTTGGGCCAGCTTGAAAGAGGCAATCATGAATTTTTTGATAAAAAAAAGCTCAAGATGTTTACTCTTTGGCAATCTATGGGCCCATTATATTCCCAAGGACTTTGGGCTATGTAGAGGCGACAGTCACAGATTTCTTTTCTCGCTTATGTTGCAACATCAACCCTACTTCCACCATCATCGCCAAAACCATCCATGCCCTCAGCTTTTGTAAAAGGACAGGAACGAAAAGGTTTATCGGGTGCACTTTATTACTCTAAATATGGCTCCTAGGTCATCTTTGTGTTAGGAAAGAGAGAGTCAGGCAAAATTTTTTCTTCAAGAACAATTTTCTTTGACGGCATTAGAGGAAGAATGCCGTCAAGATAAGATAGAAAAGCATTGGGTCAAGGAATTACAAAATGTCAAAGAGAAAGAAATCACATGAAGAGCTCCATAGGTGTTCCTTCAGTCAATTGTGTACAGATGTGGAGACTACACTTGTGTGCCACTCTTGGGATTATGGGGAAATACTAGTTATGCTCTTTTATTGGTATTGCATCAGTTCCAGTGCCAGCAATTCATCCCATTCTTTGAAGACTTAGGACATTGAGATTTTGAATATAGAGAGCCCAATTATAAAGCAAAAGTCCTGTTAACTTTCCAATTTTGGAAAAAGGTCCATTGTATAGAAAGATATTGGAGAAGAAGCTCCACCATGCCTGGATATAAAGAGTGGAGACTCCACCGTATGAATGATCCATTACCACCACCCAACTCTGGGATACTGCAAATCCCAATAGAAGAACCACCTTCTGAGATCAAGCTACTTATGAGGGAGTTCGAGTGAGAAAAAGCATCCTTTGCTACAGAATTCTCTTGACTTAAGAAGGAAAAAGGCCAGTTAGAGATGGATATCTATCTTAGGAGTGGTGAAATGGATCTAGTCATTAAAAAAAGGGATCGCTTCAAAGATGACCTTGAAAGCCTAACCAAGGATTACGTGACACTCAAAAAAGCTAGCAACTCCTGACGTTTGGCAAAACCTCAATCGAATGGGAAGCGAAAGTCGTCATTCTCAATCGCGAGCTGAATCAGCAAAAAGAGGAAGTCAAAACCAACAAAGAAAGTTTCACGAGGGCACGTGCTCTTGCTTCCACCTACCAACGAAAGAATCAAAGACTCAAGGCCTAAATACGAGATGCGAAAGCCACTAGGGCTGAAAATGAAGCCCTCATTCACAGAATCCAAGAGTTAGAATAGTCTCTTCGGGATCATCAAGGTCATATCAATTAACTAACAAGGGCTTTCGAGCAACGCAAACTAGATTGGCAAGCAATAATCGAGCAAGCATGTTTGAACTACCAAGAACAACATCAGCACCTCACTCAACAAGTTCATATGGCTCAACGAGAGGCAGATGACATGATTGAAGTAGCTTGATCCATAAGGTAAGACATCACACCTGTTGGAGATCGTGAGCAATGACTTTTGGGTTTTCTTGATCATGTGATTACACAATGTAATTATGTTAGATACTTTCATATGTAATCATGTTGTAAAAGAAAAAACCCTTTTGTGACTCTATGAATGATGTTATTGACGAAGCCGTTCCAAGAATCCATTATCTCTAATGCATATGCACTTTAATTTCACCATTTTTCATTGCACTTACATCAATCATTCATTATCTTAACTCATCATTGCATCATAAATACTCATCAATAAATACATTTTTAAAAAGTCTAATACGAGAATTGGGCCATAAAAATGCAAGGGATTCTGAGATCATTAGGAACACGGAACCTTACATCACACACCACTACAATACGTGACGCCGTAAGAAAATCATGGAGAGTGATCATAAAGCTTGTATTGAGCGACTTGAGCTAATGGTCAAGGAATCATAGGACCAGATGCTTTGTCAGCAATACGAAATGCAAAATAAAATCGCAAAACTTATGAAACTAATGACTACCTCTATTAAAGAAAATGGGCAAGCCAGCACTACTGAAACAAGGAATGATTCTCCCAATGTTGAAAGTCCTCCTGCCAATAATCTAGAACTTGCCTAAGGGGAAACTAGACAAGAACAATGGCTTGCTCCTACACCTGCCGCTCAGGCTCTGCCAGTCATCTACCTTAATCCTGTTGCGGCTTGTCAATTCATTCTCGGTACTCAAGGGGTGAATACGGAAGTCTCATCAGCAAATCTGATAACCTTGGACCATGAGGAACCAGAGAAAATATAAGGTCAAAAGTCCACCATGACTACGGTAGAAGTGAACAAATTCTAACTACTAGAAAAACGCCTCTAAGCTATCGAGGGGAGTGACAAGTTCGAAACTCTTGATGCACAATCGCTATATATGGTGTCCAACCTTGTCATTCTCTTAAAGTTCAAAGTCCCAGAGTTTGAAAAGTTCAATGGAACCACCGACCCTTCTGCCATGTCAAATGTGCCTACGAAAGATGGCCGGGTATGAGAAAGATGAAAAGCTCCTCATCCATTACTTTCAACACAGCCTCGTTTGGGCAGCAGCTCAGTGGTATATCAAACTATATAATTTGAAAATCTAATCATAAACCGAATTGGCTAAGGCCTTTTCTGAATCAATACCAGCACGTGTCAGATTGGGCACCGGATCGACTTTCCTTAATGAATTTTGAGAAGAGATCCACTAAAAGCTTCAAGCAATACATCCAAAAGTGGAAAGAGGAAGCAGCCCTAGTCCAACCCTCCTTACAAAAAAAAGATGATAGTCACTTTCATCCATACCTTACGCGCTCTTTTGTTACAAGAAGCTCGTAGGAAATGCCACCAAAAAATTTGCAGACCTAGTCTTCTCTGGAGAAATGATTGACGCAGCTATTAAGAGTGGTAGAATGTCAGCTGGGGAAACATCTGGATCAAGCAAGAAGCCTATTGCTAGTAAAAAAAAGGAAAGAGAGGCTAATGCCATAAGTTATGCTAGCTCATCTCAACTGAAACAACGTCAAACACCTGTCCCTCATTGCCTAAGCACGCTGTATTCTCGCCCTATCACCATACCCCCTCAGCCAATTAATGCCATAAACTACAACCTATCCTTTGCCATCCCATCCAACCCACCATAAGTCTATCCTCCACAAGTCCACCAAAATACCAATCGAATAACCAATAATGCACTTGGTAATCTAGGTGCAAATCAACAAAGATAACATTTTGATCCAATCCCTATGACCTATAAAGAGCTTTACTAGACCTTGCTTCAAAATCATTTAGTGGCCCCAATCTATGTCCCAGAAAAGAAGCCACCATACTTGCCATGGTACAACCCTAATGCCCACTGTGAATACCATGCCAAGGTAGCGAGGCATGACTTTAAGAATTGCATATCTTTCAAACAAAATGTGCAAGATCTAATTAACTCAAAAGTCTTACAGTTTAGGACGAACCAGGGACCAAATATTATCACCAATCCTTTACCAAACCACACTAAGCCAGCTGCAAACATGATCGACATTGAGAACAAACATGAAGTAAGGGCAAGCATAGAGGATGTAAGGATGCCAATGTTCTTGGTCTGGCAAGCGTTGATTCAGGTCAGGTTGCTCAATGCAATAGAAAAATTAGAAGACAAACCTGACAACTTCTATGACTTCCATATAGTTGTAGGTCATACCCTACAAACATGTAGGGAGTTTAGATCCATGGTTCAAAGAATGATGAATGAAGGCCAAATAGAATTCTATCATGAGATCACACCTATTGTTGAATCTATCAACATGATAGGAGATGAAACCACAAAGCCACCTTATGGGAGAAATCGACCGCTCATTCTTTATGGTAAGCCAAGTTCTTAGGTTAGTTCTTCGACACCTACACCAAAGTTAGTGGTAGAAGTGCCTAAACCATTTTCGTATAAGAGCAACAAAACTGTCCCATAGAAATAAGAGAATCAGGTAGTGATGATCGAAGAACTAACTCCCTCCACTACTGCAATGGAACTATTAAGAGTTAGTCACCTAACCCATACTGGTAGGTGTTATGCTCCCCCAACTCAAGAAAAATAGAAGGTTGATGCATCTCCAAGCACCAGTACGACTCAGGCCCAAGCAAAAAATTTTGAGCCTAAAAAAGTCAAGGAAGCAGTGAACAAAAGAGAAGCCATAGAGTTTTTTAAGTTCATCAAGCATAGTGAATACTGCGTTGTGGATCAGTTAAGCAAACAACCTACCAAGATTTCTGTGCTATCTCTATTTCTTAATTCAGAGGTCCACCAAAATGCATTACTGAAGGTGCTAAACGAAGCATATGTGCCCTCGGACATCCCCATGGACAAGTTGGATCAGCTAGTGAACAACATCATGGCCAATAATTACATTTCCGTCACTAATGATGAGATCCCACTCAAAGGCAGGGGCAGTCATAAAGCTCTGCATATCACTACCCATTGTAAGGGACGCATTTTGCCTAAAGTACTTACAGACAATAGGTCAACCCTTAATGTTATGCCTATGACTACATTAAGCAAACTCCCTATCAATCAGTCTAACATCAAAAGTAGCCACACCATAGTCCAAGCTTTTGATGGAATATGTTGCGGAGTAATTGGAAATATCATAATCCAGCTCCAAATAGGCCCATGTACATATAAAGTGGACTTTCAAGTTATGGATATTAATCCTTCTTACACCTGCCTATTAGGAAGGCCATGGATACATTCCACCGAAGCCATCCCATCCTCTCTCCATTAAAAGCTTAAATTTTGATAAATGACAAAGTAGTCACCATTAGGGCTGAAGAAGAAATGATCGCCACTACTTTCACTGAGGATATTTACGTAAAGCCTAATAAAGATGCACTGGAGTCATCCTTCCAATCCTTCAAGTTTATTAATGCAACATTTGTGGGAGAAGGATTACCAATAGTCAAACCCAATCTGTCAAAGAGTACCCAGTTAAGTTTAAAAATGACTGTTGGCAAAGGTTCTCATGCCAGAAAAAGGCTTGGCAAGAATTTGCGAAGGATAGCCCGAGCCTGACAGGTCACCACTCAAGCCAACAAAAGAGGCTTAGGATTTAAGGCCAATGCACATTCAAGAAAGCAGCAAAAAAAGAGGACCTGCAACTAGGAGATAACACGATCATTAGGTCAAGAGGGAGAGTTAAAGCCGACAATGTTTCTATCTCTCCATAAGATATTTTATTTGGGAAGACCAATTGATCCAAGCCAATCGGAAGAGCAAAAGGCCAAAGATGTCTTAGTCATCCTAAACAGGGCACTTAACAGCCTTTATCTCCAAGATACCAAGCCATAAAATTCGTGTCCTTCCACTAAGACTTGATTTTGATGATAGGCTCATGACGGAAGCCCTTGCACTTTTCTTGTCCCTTTCATGTAATGCCAAGAAATGATAACCTGCCTGCCCTTGCCCAAAGGTGATAGGTGTTCTATGTAAGGGGCATTTTATCAACCATTATCAATGAAATGACTTTTGCATATATCATTGCGTATTGTGTATTATTTTTTGATCTTTTTGTCTCCATTACTCTTTTGCCTTCATTTTTATCCAAATCCCTTAGTTGTGTGTGCCTTTTGCAATGTTTATTTCTTTGCCATTTCAAGTGTCCTGACATAGGGACATCGATGTGTCTGATGGTCTTTAAAGATCGATTTTAAACAGTTAATTTGCACTAGTGAAGTCGATCCTGAAGAAAATTTTGAAGAAAGCTCCATACCACTAGACTTCTTACGATTAGTTGAGCAAGAGGAGAAGTAGACCATGCCCCATAAAGACCCAATGAAAGTAATAATTATGGGTACTCAGGTGGATCGAAAAGATGTTAAAATCGAAACCTCAATAAAGTCGACAACTAAGACCAAGCTGATAAACCTACTCCAGGAATATCGAGATGTATTTGATTGGTCATATCAAGACATGCCAAGACTAGACACTGATGTAGTGGTCCATAAGCTTCCCATTAAGCCTGGATGCAAACTAATTCGGCAAAAGTTAAGAAGGATGAAGCCAAAAAATGCTCCTCAAAATTAAAGAGGAAGTCAAGAAGCAGTTTGATGCAGGGTTTATTGGAGTAGCCAGATATCCAAATGGGTTGCTAATATAGTCCCAGTCCTAAAGAAAGATGGCAAAGTATGAATGTGTGTTGATTATCAGGATTTGAATATAGCCAGTCCCAAGGATAACTTCCCGCTACCCCATATCGACACTTTGGTAGACAAAGCGGCTAAGAATGCTCTTTTCTCCTTTATGGATAGATTCTCAGGCTACAACTAGATCAAGATGGAGCCAGAAGACATGGCGAAAACAACTTTCATAACCATGTGGGGAACATTTTGCTATAATGTCATGCCCTTTAGACTCAAAAATACAGGGGCAACATATTAGCAAGCCATGGGAGCCTTGTTCCATGACATGATGCATAAAGAAATTGAGGTACACATTGATGACATGATTGCCAAGTCAATGAAAAAGGATGATCATGTCACAGACCTTCAAAAACTTTTTAAACAGCTTTAAAAATTTCAACTCAAATTAGATCCTACCAAGTGTACCTTCAGAGTCACTTCGGGTAAGCTTTTAGGCTTTATAGTTAGTGAAAAAGGGATTGAAGTCGACCTAGACAAAATCAAAGCCATTCAGGATATGCCAACACCTCAAACCCAAAAGGAAGTGAGAAGCTTTTTGGGGAGGCTGAACTACATTACTAGATTCATATCCCAGCTCACTGACAAATGCGACCCTATCTTTTGGCTCCTTCACAAACAAAATCTAGGATAATGGAATGAGGCATGTCAAGAAACCTTTGATAAAGTCAAACATTATCTATCAAGCCTGTCAGTGTTGGTACCACCGATGCTCAGTCGACGTTTAATCCTTTACTTGGTAGTCTTTGACAAGTCTATGGGTTATGTATTAGGGTAGCATGATGAGTCAAGAAAGAAGGAACAAGCAATCTACTATTTAAGAAAAAAGTTCATGGAATGTGAGTGCAATTACTCTGCAGTCGACAAGTTATGCTATGCTTTAGTATGGACAGCCAAGAGACTCAGGTAGTGCAGCTGTATCACACCACATGATTGATTGCAAGGCTTGATCCTATCAAGTATCTATGTGAAGCCCATTCACTATCAGGAAGGCTAGCTAGATGGCAAGTCCTGCTTTCTGAATACGACATTGCCTATGTTAGTCAAAAGGCCATCAAGGGCAATGCGACAGCTGACTTTTTGGCAAATCAAGCGGCAAATGACTATGAACCTTTAAATTTTGACTTCTCAGATGAAGATTTAATGTGCATTTTTGAGAATAAAGATGCCTCCAACCAAGATCAATCCTAGAAGATGTATTTTAATGGAGCACCAAATGCTCTAGGACATGGAATTGGGGCAATATTAATGTCACCCGACAGGAGTCATTATCCATACACAGCAAGGCTAAATTTTGATTGCATGAATAATATTGCAAAATACGAAGCTTGTGTCATGGGGCTTTAAGCAACCATTGAGAATGATGTTAAGATCTTACAAGTGTTTGGTGATTCGACCCTAGTTATCTACCAATTGAAAGAAGAGTGGCAAACTCACGAAGCCAAGCTGATGTAGTATGGGAAGCTGATAGTAAAACTGAAGAAAGAATTTGATGATATTAGTTTTCGACACTTACCTCGAGAAGAGAACCAAATAGCTGATGCTTTGGCTACCTTATCATCCATGTTTAAAGTCAACCAGGAGTCAGACATTGCTCCTATCTAGATAAGCATCTACACAACTCTGATTCATTGTCATAGTGTCCAAAAAGATAAGGACGGCCTACTGTGGTACTATGACATCCTTCGTTACATCAAGGATCAGTAATATCCCAAACATGCAATCGAGACTAATAAAATGACTATCAGAAGGCTAGCTATGGGATTTGTTCTTGATGGAAAAATATTATACAAAAGGAGTCAGGATCAAGTATTGCTCAGATGCATTGACACTTTTGAAGCCAAAAAGATCCTAGTAAGTTCATGAAAGGATTTGTTGCACACATACTAATGGACATCGGATGGCCAAGCAAATCATGAGAGTGGGTTATTACTGGTTAACCCTCGAAGGAGACTACATCAATTATGCCCGAAAATGCCATAAGTGTTAAATCTATGCTGACAAGATCCATGTCCCTCTGGTGCCACTTCACATCATGATGGCCCTATAGCTTTTCTCTATGTAGGGCATGGATGTGATCGGGCCAATCACCCCTAAAGCTTCCAATGGGCATCATTTTATCTTAGTAATGATCGACTATTTCCTTAAATAGGTGGAAGCTGTTTTATATCCTAATGTCACTAAATCAACCATCTATAAGTTTGTCAAGCGAGACATCATCTGTAGATATGGCCTCCCAAACTAAATCATCATAGATAATGCAAGCAACTTAAACAATAAAATGATGCAAGCAGTCTGCTCAGAGTTTAAGATCTAACATCATAATTATGTCCCTTATCGCCAAAAGATAAATGGGGCAGTCGCCCAAATATTAAAATAATAGTTAAAAAAATGGTCGAGCTTACAAAGACTGGCATGAGAAGCTATTCTTTGCACTTCAAGCCTATCAGACCTCAGTTCACACTTCCACAGATGCTACCTCATTTTTTCTTATCTATAGGATGGAAGCTGTATTGCATATCGAAGTCGAGATCCCTTCTCTCAGAGTCTTGATGGAAACCAAACTTGAAAAAGCTGAATGGGTTAAAAACAGATACGACTAGCTTAACCTCATCAAGGAAAAATGCACGAAAGCCATCTGCCATGGTTAAATGTATAAAAAACGCATGATTCGAGCCCATAACAAAAAGATGCACCCATGATAATTTCACCAGGGTGAATTGGTATTGAAGAAGATCCTCCCAATTCACAAAGATGCATGGCGCAAATGGACCCATAATTAGAAAGACCGTATGTCATAAAGCAAGTCTTCTCTGGAGGGGCCCTAATCTTGTCAAAAATGGATAGCAATGTCTTACCCAACCCAGTCAACTCAAATTACATCAAGAAATATTATACGTAGAGGGCGAAAACCTAAAAACGCGTCCTTGAAAAAATAAAAAAAAACAAAATAAGAAAAATAAAAAACGAAGAGAAAACAAAAAAAAACAAAACCAAAAAAAAAAGAGAAAACAAAAAAGGGTCTAGATGAAAATCTAAAAAGGACATATGGGCAACCAACCCAATTACAGTTGAAAACCCATAAGGGTGACTTGAAAAGATCAATTTAGATGGGGCATGAACTAAGAGTACCTATAAGATAATGTAAAGCAATCCTAGAGATCTTTCGAAGATCAGCTCATGCTAGGCACATTCATTATTCGAGAAAGGTTTTGAAAAGCACCTAAAGAACATCCATGTCATGATTATCAGAGGCATCTTTCTCGCTACCCAATCAATTACTTGTCAAATAGTGTATTGAGTTATGTCTCTTTGTTGTCACGAATAAATATTGCCTTATTTCTTTTAACCCTTGTATAATTCACATTGTACTTGTCATTTAGTTGATAATATTTGATAATCAACTGAAATATACATCAAGACATCTTAATATTACATTGAAAGGAAAAGAAAAACACAGGGAACTCTGCTTATGCCCCAATCATTAAGATCATGCACTTTTCACGCCCAAACAGCCGCTTGGCATGACCATACACCAAACTATTTCTTGCTTTTAGAAGCCGCATCTTAAGAAAAACCACTTTAAGCTAACCAAAAAGTGACCCATGCATTTTTTCAGGATCTTATCGAAACTAGAAACATCAACCTAATCAAGCAAACAGTCGCTAAATTATTAACAGTGCCTTCCAATTGTCAAAAAAATGATTAAGCCTCTCGAATTAAGAAATGCAATAATCTAAATTCTCAGGAATAGATTTTTGATCATATCCTCAGTAGAGCTAGGACAACCTATAATCTCTAGTGGGATAAGGAAAATTCTAGTCTATAGTGGCAACATAGACGAATCGCCATCCCTATGAGAGTTTGAATGACCTGCAAGAAAAATTAGGGCTATCTCCTGTATTGGACTTCACATCATGCAAGCATTATAGCATTTCATATTATGCACTCATATTACCATCATACATCATTTTGACAATATCACTTCAAGCCAGGTTTGCTGAACCTCCAAAGAATTCCTGGTAAGAACTCTAAGCTTCGTAAACCAAGTGTCATTCAAGTAAGGTCCTTTTCATGTCAAAACCCTTTTTATCAAGAAACTACTACCAAAGGGCCAGTGTTAAGAAATTTTTGTCCATAAACTATCGTAAAAAACTTTTCTTAAGACCATTCGTCAAAAGCTTTGTCAAGAATTTTATTAAAAACTAGTGCCAGAACCTTTTTTAACAGGAAAGTTTATCATGAAGTTTTGTTGAGAAAAGCTTGTATTAGAAGTTTTATCGAAAACTTTGTCAGCACCTTTCAAAGACCATAAGTCAGTGGCATACCTTTCAAAGCCTACAAGTCAATGGCAACCCTTTTAAAGCCCACACGAGCTGGTGGCATCTAAGTTTAAGTCAAAACTCGCATGAGCTAGTAGCACCCAAGTCAAAGCCCACATGAGCTGATGGCACCAAGTTTAAGTCAAAGCCCCCATCAACTGGTGGCAACCTAGTCTGAGTCAAAGCCCACATGAGCTGGTGGCACCAAGTTTAAGTCAAAGCTCCATGAGCTGATGGCACCCGAGCCAAAGCCCACACGAGCTGATAGAACTCGAGTCAAAGTCAAAGCCCGCACGAACTAGCAGCACCTAAGTCAAAGCCCATACGAGCTAGTTGCACCAAGTTTAAGTCAAAGCCTGTACAAGCTGGCGGTACACACAGCAAAAACCCACATTACTCTATACCTGCCTAAGGAGTCAAACCTTAGAAAACCCAACACCCTAGTGTTTTAGAAGTGTTAGTCCACCCCAGACAAAATAATGTCTATTTGTCTTTGCCCTGTTCCTGATTCTCAGCAACGATCAAAGAAGGGCAACTGTAGACACCTTATTTTATCTGAGCTAATTTGTAGCAATCTAAAGCATGGACGTAAGAGGGAGTGATGATATTTTAAAGAGGTCAATAAGGCTTAGGGATTATATCAAAGGTGAATGCAAAGATATGGCATCAAATAATGTAGTTCAAGGTGTTCGAGGATAAAATATATAAGAAAATTCATAATTTTACTTGAATGTATCAATACGTGGTTCTCATGTATTGATATAATGCTCCAACGTGCCAAAAATTTGAAATGTCCCCATTTATATTGATACATGAACCTCTGTATCGATACAAGACCTCACGTATCAATACTAAGCCATGCCAAGACTAAAACATGCATTCTGTAAAGAAATGTATCGATACCTATCGACATATATCAATATAGTGGTTCATAGTATTGATATAATGGTTCATAGTATCGATACAATGATCATTGTATTGATACAAGGTTCATTGTACCGATACCATTAGGGTTTTTGGACCAAATGTATCGATACATTATGCAATGTATCGATACATGCAGGCCATATTCACACTCTGGGCATTTTTGACTCATCCATCATTGATCCAAAACTCGATTTTAACTTATTTCTTCGTATCAAGAAAGATTAAAACACATATCAGATTATGAATTTAGGTTTTGAACTAACCAAAACATTTTTTTTTGAAGTTTAAATTGGATAAAAAAAAGGGGTCAATATCACATGATCACCCTACTCCCTAGGTGGTTTACCAATATCACCATCAGTCACCCTATTTGCTGGAAAATCATTTCAGCATTTAAACCAACCACATTATGCTCATCACATTGGCAGCAAGTTGCTCTCTACAACCATCTTATAGCCACTATGCTGACATCACTTTATCCCCGTTGAGAAATGGCCAAAAACACCTCCAATTTGGCTCTAAAAAACTAGTATAAATAGACCACTTCCATCTCAGTAGAAAAAGGTTAGGTTCCAGCTTGTTTCAGTTTCCAAAAACACATTCACACATAAAAAAAAATAAATCCCTAGATCTTCACCCACTAACCAAAAATAGCCCAAAACACTCATTCTCAACCCTACACATTTTAAAAATCACCTTCATCCGCACCAGAATCAACACCTTATTTTTTCTCTCTTTTTCTTACTTATTTACAACAAGGAAAAGAGGGAAATTTAAGCCATCTCTGTTGCTCTAACTATTTAGCCAAAGTTGAAGTTTTGTTGGTATAACTTCCTACTCTATCACTTACATTTTCTATTTTTTAGCACCTTTATCATTTAGTGAGCTCTCCATGTTTCCATCACCCTCTTAAGATTATCATGCATTATTATGGCATTTGGTTATGGTAGTTTAAGATTTGGATGCCTTAATGCCCTTTTTATGTGCAAAATGCCTTATTTCTTCCTCATTAGTTTGATATCTCTTGCTCATGCATTTTATGCCATGTCCATGCATCTTATTATCCTTAATCCTTGTATGAATCATTAACATAACACATTTCAAGCACATTTACACATTAATTGACATGAAATATTATCATTTCCAGCATCCATAACATTTTTTATCAAAGTGCATAACAATTTCTTTGACTAGGCCATTAGTAAAATTAGCATCCCTATTCATGTTATGTGCCATCCCCTTGAATGTTTGTTGCCAAAATGCATGTTTGATGGCTGATAAAAATTAATTTTTGTAATACCCCTAAGCCAAGCATGTTAACTTCAACCAATGAGGATTAGCATGGACTTAGCATTTTTCTTAAAGCTAGCAAAATATCTTGGGGAAAATTAAGTTTTTCAGATCTGGAATCTTGGTTAAACAAGCTCAAATCTTTTGATTTTGAAATGAAAATGGTCTTACAATTATTCCCTAAATGTTTATGTCTTTTTCTTGAGTCAAAACCTTGAGTAGTATGATCAACGCATTGTTTCATCATCCCAAACTACTTTGAGGCTGTGCAAATAAGCTTGTGATGCTCATCCCACTCTTTCCCTTTAGTCATAGATGTTCAAATGTCAATGACTCAAGTTTGGACCCATAGACATAAAAAATAAGAGACATCCCCTGCTTTGCTTTGTCCTCTGCTTGAAGCATAACTATTACAAATTGAAAAATCTTAAAATCTTAAACAATTTTTCATGAATTTTTTGATATTTTTTATCAAAGCATGTCGAATTATCTTTAAAACGATATCTTATTCACCCCTGAATAATTCCAGATGAGAGAGTTATGATTTTTCAACTCTAAACTGTTTAGAACCTTTGAAATCCGAATGTGTATTCTGTTTGGGCCATTCAGGCCCACTAAATGATATTTTCAAATTTTTCAAATATTTTTCCTAAAAGGTTCATGAAATTCCCTTTTTAAAAAGGTATTGTTTGCAATTTTTTGATACCAAATGAGTCTGGGGTGATGTTTCAAATTTTGACATACTTTGTCCCTTATATGCTCTGCTAGCAATACTATCAATCCAAACTTGAAAATTTATTCCCTTAAAAAGTAACTTTTGGGGTTATGGGAATATTTTTAGGATGACCCTGATCGAGTTACCTTTCTAACAGTGTCTTATCCACCTTCTAAATCCTTCGAACCGATTTAGAATAAATTCAGGAAGCAAGATAGCATTACGCTATCCCCTATTTTCCATTTTGGTCAAAATTGAGTTGTTTGCCTAAATTTCATCTCGAGGCATTCCATTGTCTCTATGTCAACCCAATTAGATTCAAGAATATGCTTTGACCTCCCATAGGCTTGTATCAGGGCACAAACACATTTTACATCTTTACCATCCTCATTCACAATAATTTCTTTTACCAAATATTGTTGAAAGGCTCATACATTCCCTAAATCACAAGATTTTGCTAACTCAAGTTTTCCAACTCAACTTCTCTAAAGAATGTCAAACGTATCACTTTTGGGGATACTCTAACCTCACTTTTTTGAGGGGATATTCCAACCCTATTTTTCAAAATTATCAATATTTAAAAATCTTTCTTTGTTAAAATTATTTGTCATCCACGGGGATACTCTAACCCTAACCTTCCGAGGGGATACTATAACCCCATTTTTGAAAATTATCAAGATTTAAAAATCCTCCTTTGTCAAAATTATTTATCATCTACGGGGATACTCTAACCCCATCTTTCTAAAGGGATACTCCAACCCTATCTTCTAACTACAATTAATTTTTTCCTCTTTCTCGGACTTTTATGAATATGTCAAACAAACCTTGTTTAATCAAGAAACCCAGATGCGTCTAAAAAATTATATATTTGGTTATTCCTAAATAATCGATGACAATTGCGAGATAAATTTCAATAGTCCATTCCTTTTTTTATCATTGTATTGAATGATCCATACTATGTTACTTCATTTATTGCCTTACTAACATGATTTATTTGTGATGATTATATATGCATTCATGTTTTGCAAAACATTTCAAATAAAATTAAAGGTAGTGTTCCGCATGGGTATCTCTCTAGAGCCCAAAGTGGAACATTCCATTTTTAAAGTAAAATCCAGAGGTCATTTTGTTAAAAATCTATGTATTCCCCATCTCTCCGAGGTGTAAATAAGATTAAATCTTATTTATCAAAACTTGGATTTATAATTCTATAAGATTCATGCACTAAAAGAGGGTTATATCAAAATAGTGATAAGTTAAGATCAAAAGAATCGAAATCGAGATAAGACATAGCTAGTAAGGTACCAATTTTGGGTGTCACGAAGAGTTTCGTACCTCATCGTGCGTAACCAACTTTCAAACCCAAATGATGAATCTTTGTATTATGTAGACCACGGGATTAATGTTTTGAGTTTCGTTACTTAAAACATAGGTTTTAATAGGCATCCAATCATACCTAGCCTGAAATGATTGGTGGTGACTCTAAGTATTGGCCATTTCGTGATGGTCAAACAAGACCAATAAGATGAGTGATTCGTCTTACGGTCCCCTTCACTGTGTTATAAGTCGAGAATCTGTACTTTATCATTCTTATCACATCGCTAAAGAATAGTCTCATTCAAGAAGTTATTTCCAAGTCAGGAAAATATTTTAAGTCGTACGCACCCATAGATCTGCAATAATCCACCCCGGAGTACGTTGTAATAATCGTCACCCAGCGAAAAAGTATTTTTGAAGAGGTCAAGAATGCCTATGGATCATATCAAAAAAATGCAAGGATGTGGCATTAAAGGACATAGTTCCAAGTGTTCGAGGATAAAAGACAGGGGAAAATTTATAATTTTGCCTAAATGTATCGATACATGGTTCCATTATCGATATAATGCTCCAATGACCCAAAAATTTGAAATATTCCCATTGGTATCGATACAATAAGTAAATGTATTGATAAATAAGTTTGTGTATCGATACATGAACTCATGTATCGATACTAGGCCATGCTAGAACCAAAACTTGCATTCTATAAAGTAGATGTCTTGCATTCTGTAAAGTACATGTATCGATACAATGTTTCATAGTATCGATACATTATGGGTTAGTTTGACCAAATGTATCGATACATGTAGGCTATTTTCCATGATTGAGGCATTTTTAACTTACCCACTATTGATCCAAAGCTCGATTTTAACTCATTTTTGCATTAGAAAAGATCAAAACACATATCAGATTACGAATTTGGACTTATGAATTAACCAAAACATTTTTTTTGAAGTCTAAATTAGATCATAAAGGGTCAATGTCATATGATCACCCTATTTCTCCCTTGTTTATTGACAAAGATCACCATCAGCCACCCTACTTGCTGGTATCTGATTTCAGCAATCAAACCAGCCACCTTATGTCCATCATATTGGCAGTAAATTGCTTCCTATAGCCACCCTATAGCCATCAACTGTCATGACTTTGTCCCCTTAAGAAATGACCAAAAACACCTTCAATTTAGCTTCAAAGTACTAGTATAAATAGGCCATTAATATCTTAGGAAAAAAAGTTTACCAACTTGTTTCAGCTTTCTGAACTCATTCACGCATAAAAAAATAGAATCTCATAGCCCCTCAATTAGCATCCAAAAATAACCTTAAACACTTATTCCCAGCCACTATACACTTTGAAAAATCATCCTCAACCATACTAAAACTGCAACTTTTATTTTTTTCTCCTTTCTTGCTAATTAACAACAAGGAAAAAAGAGGTATTCAGGCCATCTTTGCTACTCTAACCACTTGACCAAAAATTAAAGTTTTGTTGGTATAACTTCCTACTTAGTCACTTTCATTTTTTGTTTTTTAGCATCTTTATCATTTAGTGAGCCTTTCATGCTTCCAATTCCCTCATAGGATTCTCATGTGTTATTATGCTTTTTGGTTGAGGTAGCTTAGGTTTTCGACATTTTGATGCCTCTTTTGATGTGCAAAGTGTAAGTTTCATCCTCATTATTTTTGACAGCTCCTGTTCATGCATTTTATGCCATATCCATGCATCATGTTATGTTCAGTCCATGCACAAATCTTTAGCCTAGCATGTTTCAAGCATGTTTATACATTAACTTGCATTTTGTCATAAATCATTGTCATTTTCGACATGCTTAACTTCATGAGATATGTGCATAATACTTTTTTTGTCAAGACCATTAGTAAAGTTAGCATCCACATTCATGTTATGTGCCATCCCTTTATATGTTTATTGTCTTCTCCTTATCTAAGTGCATGTTTGATGGGTGTTAAAAACTGATTTTCAAAACCTCCCTAAGCCAAGTATGTTAACCTTAACTAATGAGGATTTACATGAACTTAGTATTTTCCTTAAAGTTAGCAAAAAAAATCTTGGGGAAAATTAGGTTTTCCAAATCTGGAGTCCTGATTAAACGAGCTCAAAACTTCTGATTTTTTGATGAAAATAGCCCTGCACTTGTTCCCAAAATGTTTATGCCTTGTTTTTGAGTCAAAACCTTGAGTGGTATTATCAACGGGTTGTTTCATCATCCCAAACAACTATGGGGTTATGCAAATAAGTTCGTGATGCTCATGCCACTCTTACCCTTCACTCATGGATGTTCGAATGTCAATGACCCAAGTTTGGACTCGAAAACACAAAGAAAAATAAAAATTATCCCTTGCTTCGCTTTGTCCCCTATTGGCAACACAACTATTGTGAATTGAAAAATTAGTTTAAAATCCCAAACGATTTTTCATTAATTTTTTAATATTTTTCACTCAAAGTGTGCCAAATTATCTTTTTAAAATGATGTCTTATTCACCCCCGGATCATTTCGGATGAGAGAGATATGATTTTTTAATTCTAAACTGTCTAAAACCCCTAAAATTAGTAACATGTATTCTAATCGGGCCTTTTTACTTAAGATATTTTTACTAGAAAATAAGAAAAATTTACTTATTTTTAGAATTGTCTCTAATTAAATTTTAATTAAATTATATTCTAATTCAAGTATATGTTAAATATTTTTAACTTATTTTTAGTTCAATTATATATAACTTTTTTTGGACGAATTTATCAAATTATCATTATATAAAATAAGGTAATTACCATTACTTAAAATTTTAGAGATAAAAATTGATTAAAACGAGAAAATTAAAAAAACAGAGAAAGAAAGTAGAAGAAAAAAAACATAATTATCATCCATGAGATTCTATTAAAAATAAACTTATTCATATTAGTTTGAAATATACATTTTACCCCACTTGAAAATGTAACTAATTTTATAAGCTTATTAATCAAACTAATATTGGTTCAAAATTATACACTGGATATTAAAAATGCACTCATTTTATCTATTTTCATATTTTCTGTTTTTTTTTTTATTTTTTTTCCTTTAATCAAATTTTTGTCAAATTTTTTTTAAAAAATAATGGTAATTATTTTAAAAAATAATATAATATTTTTATGTCAAATTTGTATATAACTAAATTAAAAACTTTTAACATAACTAAAATTTAATTTGATTATAATTAAAGATAATTTTAAATTTAATCGAAATCATCATTATTTGTAGGTAAAAAATCTCTTGTCTAAAAGCAGGAGTGAAATGAAAATAATTTTTTATGTCAAATTTAATATGAAGTTAATTTTTTTCATCTGAAACTAATTTAGCAAATAACAACTCGATAAATGTGTAAGAAGACATTGTTCAAATTAAACATGTAAATATAATTTTCTTAAACTTGGTATATTTTTTTAACAAAAAAATTCATAAATCAAAAGTAAAAAGAATATAAATATTAAAACTTATTAAATATCATTATTTAAAAATATATATAATAATTAAATTCAATTTAATTCAATTATGAAATTTAAATAACTGTAGTTTAAGTAACAGTGGAAATCAATAACTAGATTCCATAAAGACAAATTGGCCCAGTTAATAATTAAGTTGGCCGCTAGTATCATCCATTTTAGTGATTTTGGTTTTGATTCGAGCTTTTTATTGGTAACCCTTATAATATATGATTGCAGTTCAGCAGCAACTTGTTTATGTCATTTTTCTCAACGAAAAAAAAAAAAAGAGGAAATAAAAAGAGGAATTTAATTAAAAAAGCTGCAAAGAAAGAAGAAAACAAGATCCACCTTGAACCACTCTTTCTCTCTCTCTCTCTCTCTCTCTCTCTGTCGTCCTCTTCTTCTGCTTTAGCTTTACTTTGTAAGTAATAGTATTGTTTGCTTTGTTTTTGTTTATTGTGTTTCTAGTCATATCCTAATTCCTTAAATAACAACTCAATAAATTCTGAAATTCGATCATCTTTTGTCTGTTTCAGGCAGCTGAAAGCTGATTTTGCAGCTGTTTGTTTTGTTGCTTCTCCTAATATAGATTTAAGATTTCTTGCTTTCTAATTATTATTTTGTGAATAGTAGTAGTAGTAGTAATAATAATAATAATAATAATAATAATAATAATAACAATAACAATAATGAGGGAAGAGGATTCAAATTGGTCCTCAAGATGGGAGGAAGAACTGCCATCCCCGGAAGAGCTCATGCCTCTTTCCCAAACCCTAATTACGCCTGATCTTGCTCTCGCCTTCGACATTCGTAATCCAAACCACCATCACCACCACCACCAGCTGCCGCTGCCTCCTCCTGCTCATCCATCCTCCGCAGGTGAGCCGCCTCCTTCTCTGCCCACCTCAACCGAATTCGCCGCCGATTCTGGGGACTTGGGTTCCGGGGCTGCTGGAGATGAGCCCGCACGCACACTCAAGCGGCCTCGCCTCGTGTGGACCCCACAGCTCCACAAGAGATTCGTAGACGCTGTGGCTCATTTGGGGATCAAGAACGCTGTTCCCAAGACCATAATGCAGTTGATGAGTGTTGATGGTTTGACCAGAGAAAACGTTGCTAGTCATTTGCAGAAATATCGCCTTTATTTGAAGAGAATGCAAGGCTTATCTTCGGGGGCAGGTGCTGGTGGTGCCAACGGCGGATCTGGTGGTGCCGGATTGGGTGCTACAGCTGATCCAGCGACTGACCATTTGTTTGCAAGCTCACCGGTTCCACCTCACTTTCTTCATCCTGGTAGGGGTAATTCAGAGCATTTCTTGCCGTTTGTGCCAGTGCCAACATTGCAGCATCACCATCATCACCAGCAACAGCAGATAGTGGCAGCAGCAGCAGCAGTAGGACATCCGCATTTGCAGACTCAGTATCATAGGCACATGGGGCATTTTGGGTCATCAACAAATGGCCAATTCGAGCTTCCCTTCTTAGGTAGGCAGACGCAGCAGCCAATGCATAGGATGGGAGGGACACTCGTGCATAATCAAGTTCCCAGTAGTTATGTGGAAGATTTGGAATCTGCCAATGGAAATGGTGGAAGGAAGGTTCTTACTTTATTTCCATCTGGGGATGATTGATTCAAAACTCGGGTAATTATTTACACTCCATTTTCACCATTCAGCTTTTCTTCTGAATGTTGATTAGTCCTTTTATTCAAGTTTAATCATGTAGAATCTTGGTGGTAGCCATTCGTCTTTCTTGCTTCTCTTTTAGTGATCTTGAGGGGGGTGGTGGTAAATGGCAATTTAATCAGAGTTTTTTTATCTTGAGGTGGTAGCTAGTGTTTTTAATCAGGTGCTTTTTTCTTCATTACTCTTTGTGAGTCATTAGAGTCGGTTGCGGTGTCAGGTCTTTTATAATTTTCAGTTCTTCAGACTTCTATGGCTGTAATTAAGTTGTCAGTATCTGTGTTCTCAGTCAGCTTATGGCGATCGATAATGATCATGACGTTACTCTAAGCAACAATAGATTCCTAAGCTTATAAATGCTTGCAATTACGTGTTCTGGTGGCAATGAGTTCATCTGGATTCCTTAGAGTTTGTGTTACCTGAAGGTTATTTGGGGAATCAGCTCAGTTTACTTAAAATTTGGGGTCTGCTTGCCTTTGGAGGTCTTCCGGCCATCAATGTGGTTTTGAGGCAACATGGCTAAATTTTGAGCTTGCAGGTGGGAAAATATACATAATGTTCACAATCCCTAGTTGGTGTCTTTGTTGATTACAATTGGCATTGAGGCTCTTGAATCTCCAAAATCACCTCCCGTGTTAATCATTTCTTTGTCTTAGTTCAGTGGTATGTAGAGGTAAGCTGTACTTGTTGTACATTGTGTCTACATAGAAGACTTTGATCTGTGATATGAATGGCATCTTGATCTCTGACTTTTTTTCTTATGTTTTTTTTTTTTTGATATATTAAGTTTATTCTAATCTCCATGAACATTAGCTCGATTTTCTAAAATTTCACATCATCTGTTTTGTGGTCATATTGTATGATTCTGTAGCGTGTGAAATAGATCACTTACCATTTCTAATCAATGACTCATAAAGAATTCATTGGTACATTGCTGAAACATATGATCGTCAGTCTTCAATTCTCGGTAATTTGTGGCTGAAATATTAAACACCTGAAACAAGAGGGCAGTTGCTTAAATTTCTAATCAGAATTTTTTTTTTTTTTTGGTATAACAAACTAGAGAAGTTTGAGTGTCAGGGTTTGTTACATTTGCAACATCTTTGTGGTCTGAGCGGAGAAGTGATTTTTATTTAGGGCTTTTATTCCTTTTCAGTGCACTATGTGATTGTTGAAACTTTTAGATCACCATCATTATTTGCTGAATCGTATGTTGAGTGGGGATTCCTTTCAGGATTATGTAGCCAATTCCGGTCATCAACCATGGTTGATTTTACTATTTTTGTATAAGGGAGGGGTCTAGGTGCTATGCCGTCTTTCCATAAAATTACTGGATTTTTATCTTGTGGTTCAGTGACTTTTGAAATTGTGACTGTAGGCTTATTATCTATGCAAGTAAGCAGAGCATTAGACCATGAATCGCCTTGGTAATTAATTTTAAATTGTCAAAACTGGATTCTGCTAGATCGGCTTCCAAGATAACTTTGTGATTACAGTACCTGACTATTTAAAGTAGTGATCTAATCACATCTAAAATTTAACCTTGCAAATTGAGCCTTTGAGTGAGAGGCCGCAGGTTATAAATTGGTTGTGTACATTCTGATTGCTGTTTTTAGGTAATTAATAGATGATCTTATTTGTCTGAAACGTATGTATGTTGTTCCATTGACTTTTGAACTCTGGATCATCAAGCGGCATTCTGGGAAATTAAGAACAAAAAATCTACAATTTTACGAATTTCTTTCATGAGGAATCATATTTCAATTCTATAGCTATATGGTCTTCAAATGTTTTAACATGTTGTCCAGTTTGATGTTGTCCTGGAAGGCATTGGTAGATAGTAGGTACTGATTAGGGGATTTAGTAGTGGTTTGCCTCTGCCATTTTAGGGATGTTGCAGATAACGTGGATACATGGAGTGTGGGAGTTTTAGTTTTTAGTTAGATAGGCAGGTGTAACTTTTCTGTCAAATGGAGTATATATTTAACTGCTAAATGCATGCAGCGGAGAAGTTGGATTGCCTCAGTGGATTAAATATATAGTGGATGAAAATCTTGATTTTTGGCTATAAATCTTGCCCCTGGTTGTTACAGAATTCATACTCCACTATCGATGCTGTCTTGTCTTATGAGATAAGCTAGCCAGCTAGCTAGATACCACCAGCCTCTTCCATCTGATTAGTTTCCAACTTTCAAAAATTATTTTGAGTTGTTTTCCTGCTAAAAAATTCCAAAATAAAAGTGGAATCGATGTTTGGAAATGGGAAATGCTCTCATACAAATTCTAAACCCAGCTTGTCTATTTAAGTCAAGTTGTTCGGCATTAAGACAATAATATCTGTATAATTTTTTAACATGGAAGACAGACTGTGACGAGGTAAAGTATGTGAACAATTCTGCCAGTCGTTGAAGATTTAAATAGGATTTGTGAATAATTCTGGCAGTCTCGAAGGTTTGAGAAGGCTAAAATAACAAAACAAGTTGCATCACTTTTATCTGTGTTTAAACTCAAATATGTTCGTATCTTTTAGTTTGTTCCAAATAAACTTTTAATCTTTAGCTTAAATATAAATAAACTATTAACTTTTAATTTATATTTAAATAACCTTTAAAAGTAAATCAATATTTTATTTGAAATAAAGATTTTTTTGAGTATAAATCAAAAAATAAAAATTTATTTGAATATAATAAAAAAAATAGACTAACTTAAAAAATAGTAAAATTGTTCAAAAGTTTATTTTGTATTTTTAGTTTTAAAGGGGAAGAAAAAAAGAGACAGGGTGTGACTAATTAGTAATGTCTTGATACGGTTCACCAAAATCTTCTATATCTTGTGGTGTGGAAGACAACCTGGATCTCAATTAATTATTGGACATTACTTCAAGGAAACTTCGTGCTATAACATCCCAAATAGTTTTGCCTCTGATTGTTAAGGAAAACGAGACAAATTGATAGGTATCCTACAAAAACTCATGATCCAAGAAACCACAACTTATTTTAGATACTTTTTAAACCTCGTATATGCTAAAAAAAAAAAAAATGAAAGGGTTAAATACCTTTTCTAGTATAACTAAATATATCATGATGAATATTCTACCAACGGCTGATGATAGAATATCAAAATTTTAATTTCAACGATTAAAATTTAATATTTTAAATTAAAAAATAAGTAGTTACAAAGATAAATTACAGTGGGTCAAAACTTCTTGATTGGAGTTTATAGGAAAAATGAGTATTTACAAGGATAAATTATCGTGAGTCAAAATTTCTTGATTGGAGTTTATATGAGTTTTAACGTTCGCGTCATTTTCACCTTTGATTCCTTTATGTTTCAGATCAATTTCATTAGTCTTAGATTTTATAATTAATATTGATTTGACTTATGGGTAATCATTTACTCTTTTTCTTCTATTCATGTTATCATTTCTACACTTAAAATTGTCTCCATCAAAATGCCACTATTCAATTTTTTTTCTATTTTATTTTATCATAATTACTTAGTTACTTTAAAAAGTAATCTTCACGCAACTTTTCTATTTTGTCCCTCTAACATAATGACTTTAAATTTGTAGAAAAAGTCAATAGTTCGACGAGATGAAAAGAGTTCTACTAATTTGTTGGGATGAGATTCCACTATGTTAGGATTATTTTTATCTACATAAAATAAACTTTTTCATAGAGTTTGTGTCATGAGATATCGGTTTATTCAAAAAGATTACATACAAACAAAATTAAAATTATAATAATAAATTAAAAATAAAAGGTTTTTAAGTCTTTCAATTTTCAAGAAAATAATCACCTACTAAAATACTGCTCACTAACAAATTATTTTCCTAATATTTAATTTTAACTTTTTTCTTTTAAAATATAATAATTTAAAAAATATTTTTCAGTCACAAAGTGGGTGTGATAAATTTTGTTAAAATAATAATATAATTATTCCATGAGATTGATGTATCTTCTCTTTAAAAAATACATAGCAGCTCAAAATTTTAAGTGAAGTACGTATGTAGTACCCAAAATCCATTCAATCACATTTCATGTTTACCATGATCTCTTTTATATAAATGATGTAATAACTTTTGTATAATTTTATTTACAATATAAAACACAATTGGTCAACTAATGAATACAATTGAATGTAGCACTAAAATAATCCTCTCTTTTCCTTGAATCTCTTTATTGGTGGTGTTTTTTGTAAAAAAGGTTGGCTCTCTAGTGAAAAGATGGCTTAAGGGCTAGAGAGTATCCTGAAAAGGAAACAAAAGTCACAAGGGCATTGGAATTTGTGATCCGAGGTGCAAACCAATGCTTAAGTCAACTAAAGGTTTAAAATAAGAGCAAGATATCAATAATGAATATAATGAAAGTAAAATTAAGGGTTTTAGGCTTATCTCATGCTTTTTATAGTTGGTGTCATATAAGATCTTAGGCAACTTTGTTTGGTTTTCTTGTTGCCTAATTGGCATAATTGCTTGTTTCTACTTGCCTTGTGTGCTATAAGTGGTATAAGGCAAGTGTTACCTTGAAAAGGGAATGTCTGGTGGTCCTAACTAGGTGGAAGAGGGTAGGTGTCACTGTTAGAGGGAGAGTAGTTGGTGGTCTTAAGATGAAAGGCCCACTTAGGCTAGTTTTGATGTTAGGCCTTAGCCCTTACGTGATTTAAGCATAATAATTGCCTCCTAGGTTTGAAGAGAGTTATAAAGTGACCATACTGAAGCCCAATTGAGTTTTGGTTTATCTTGTAGAATGGTCAATAAAGAGTGCACTAAGTAAAGACATGTATTGTAAATCCTATCTTAAAAGATATTATAGGATCAACTTTAGCGGCTAGCCTAGTCAACCTATATTAGATGTATGTTTTACAAGACATGTTTTTTGAATTTTGTGTTGAACAAAATTTTGCGTTGTTGGGCTACCTGCATCATTTGTTGTTGCTTATAGGTACATCATAAAGGTAATTGTTAACGCACACACTGTATTATGGGGTTTAATTATCTCATTAGTTAATGGTTGGTTGCCACATCACCTAGCATGCGATTTGAAGTTTCCTTTTATAAATACCATTTACGACGTAGCTATTATTTTCTAAAATGGTTTTTTCTCTCTCTCCTATGATTTTTGAAGGTATAAAAGGTCATGTTCTTAGTCTTTTCATTGTTTTGCTTGCATTATCATTTTTGATAGCTTTGTAATAATTTCTTGCTTCGTTTTCTGATTCCCTTATTATTTCTTTTGGTTTGCTTAATTAAATTATCGTTTATAGTGTTTTTTGAATATTTTGTTAGATTCCATTCGTTTAAGGGTTGCTTTGAAGGCTTTCAAGTTCATCAAATCATGCTCAAAGGTGATTTGGGGTTTTCAAAGATTTTTCAACTTTTTCTTCAAATAGTGTTTTAGATTTCATTAAGATTTTTGTGCTTTGATTTTTTTTTTTAGTTTTACTTGTTGCATTTTCTAGGATTTTGTGTTACTTAGTTCTCTGCTAGTTATTTAGTTTATGGTTTTTAAAGGACAAGCTAGAAATAAACATTTTTCTAAGGATGCTAAGAAGAGCACTATAGCTAGTGAGGAAAAGGCTGACCTGATATATGCTATCCCAACTAGGAGAGTAGAAAATATTGTTCTTGTGGATCCTAGGCCTTCTAGGGGATAACATTGTAGAGGCTAAAGTTGATGTGGAAACTAGTCAGTAGAGGGTGGTGACCTTGGTTGACAGAAGAATATGGTCAACACTTCATGACAAACTCTTATGAGTGTAGGATAGATATGGTGGATGTTGGTAAGGTTTTAAATGTTTGGGGCTTTGATTTTGATGGTGGCAAGTACAAATTCTTCACCCCTAAGCCCCATCGCGTGGTTTGTAAGATAGCTAATGAAGGGAAAAAGTGGCTAGGCAGATGTTTTTCATTTGACTTCGCATATGTTTTTCTATGAGCTGCTAGGCAAATATAATTATTGCCAAACAATTTTACTACCAATAATAGCTTAACAGTTTTAGAAAAATTTTTCATCATAGTTTTCTGCCACTAATAGAGGTTAATATTGATGGAATAGTGACAGAGTTATTACGAAAATTATCTTTAAATGAGAATTCTTCCCTATGATAGAAATTAGTGACAAACTTGTGACAGAAAAGTGACGACATTAATATTCCATCACAAAATCCATCATAGAGTTTTGGATATAATTTTTGGCTAATACTTTGTTACAAAAATTCCATCACGATATTTGAAATCATAAATAGTGACAAAACACTTAGTGATGAAATTGTGATAGATTTAATTAATTAATTAATTAATCTATTTATTAAAAAGTAATTATTTTTATAAATAAAAAAATTACGACAACTTCTGTGACACAAAATTTATCACCATGTTAGTTACAAAATGTTTGTGACAGAATTTTACATCGCAAGGATCAAAATTATACATAGTGACAATTTTTTGACGCATATGTGATAAATTAATTAACTTAGTTTCTTAAAAAATAATTTTTATAAATAAAAAATTGTCACAGTGACAAATTTAGTGACGAAACTTTTATTATTAATTAATGATAGGCTATTTGTGAAAAAAATACCGTCACAAATTTAAAAACATATTAACCCTATTCAAAATTTATAATATGCATAATTATTAAAAATTAAATGTGTTATCTAACAAAAGATTTTATTTTATTAATTATTTTATCTAATTTAAGCAAATAATTTAAAATTCATGGACCGATTTGATGGTTTTATCTAACCTACTCGACCAAAAATTTATTTTATTAATTATTTATCTTTTTTATATTTTAGTTTTATTTTCAAATGGATTATTTAAGAGATTTGTTTTACATATGACCCGTGAGTCAGTTTAGGATACCTATTTGATATGCACATATTAAAAATTTATATTTTTATAAATTTTAACATATTTGTCTATTTTTATTATATTATTAAATTTATATTATAATATATTAAGATAAAAGAAACTAAATATTTTTTTTAAAAATTATTTGTAAGAAATTTACTCTTATAATAATACAAAAATTAAAAATTATAACAAATATTATAAAATTATTAACAATAAATTATTATTACTATTATTATATTTTTTAAAATTATTTTATATAAATTATTAAAATTATGAAATTTTAACTTACTAAAAAAAATCTCAAAATTTTCCCACTTTCTAGCCCAATTTTCTTTTCCCCCTGCTCCCCTCTTTCAAAACCCTAAATCCGCTACTTTCAAACATGTCGATTCCACCCTCTTCTGCCACAACTCCTTCTCCATCCTCTTCCCAATGCACCTACCAAGCGACAACGAACTCGTCGCATTTCCTTTTTCCGTTTCATCTCCAGCAACGGGCTTAATTTATGCACCCGCGAAAGCAGCTAGTTCCGATCGCCCTAGCCCTTGTCTACATCGACCCAATCACTTCCATCACCGTGCTTCTATGTAAATGGAGTGTGGGGAGGTGAGATAGAAACGGGAATGGACTTTATATTACTGGGTTTATGAAGTGTCCTTTTTTTAACTGTTTTATTTCTTGATTTTTAGGTTCTAGTTTGCTAATTACTAGGTTTGATAGGATTTGCAGAGGAGCCTAACAACTGATTCACAAAAGCAATTTCATTGCCTGCTGTATTCCCTCCCTTGCTTTAGTTTCAAGTTGATTAAGAACGACGTTGAGGTGGAAAAAATGGAATGGGGAAGGGTAAATTGGAATTAAGGTATTCCGATTGAGTCTCGGAAGATGTTCCAGAGCTCAAGAAGATTTCAAACTGCAGTGGACCCTAACGAAGCTATCAATAGCCTTATTTCTTAAGGTCCCCCACTCCACCACCTTTTCTTTATTTTTCTATTTTTATTTTTATGTTACTCTTATTACGCCATTATAATGGGTTTATTTCCAGCGTTTATTCTATGAAAAAGGATTTTTATTTGTATTATGCAAATTGGTGACTGCTAAGTTTTTGGGTTTTAATACGGTAAATGTATAATTTATTTAATTACTAGGTTTCTGGGTTTGCTTTTATTTCCTTTTAGCAAATTTTCCAAATATTCATTCACTCAAAATGCTATAGTTACAATGCGTATTGAAGGGATGGAAGATTTAACTACCTTGGAAATGTTGTGCTTAAGGTTACTTCTATTTTTTGCATTCTTGTAAAGATTTATAGATTTCAGTTATTATCATATTCTGATATGCTCTGTTTGATAAACTTTTAGTATGTTGACCTTAATTTTGTCGTTGTTTACTCTTATGTTAATTAATGTTATTGTTTGCTGCGGTTAAAAATGCTTATGCAGATATACTAAAGCCTTTGAGGTACTGTTTAGTCTATTTTCTTCCCCATCCATGTTTGTCTAAACTTTACTATTTTATTTAGTTATGTCATTTTTGATTAAGTTATTTATTTACTTTGATTATAATCAACATTCGAGATTGTGGTATGATGAAAAAATTGTCAAAACTCTTTACCAAGAGGTCAGATGATAAAAGATCATAGGGAATGAGTTCTATGTATAAAAGATCACAGGAAATGAGTTCTATGTACATATGGTCTTTATGAATGGTTGATGAAATGAATTTCTAATATGTATTCAAGTTCAACTTCTGGAATGATCACTCATTTTCATTTTTACTTTTGTTGGTAACCTTTTGAAATTTATTAGGATGCCATCTTGGACTTGAGCAAGGCACGTGGAGTTTCCTTCTTGATGAAACAGTGGAAAATGTCTTGATTTATGATTTTATTTGAGTTCACACGTAGATAGATGGGATAAATTGTAGTTATCTCATCACTAGCCTTCTTTTCTATCTTTTATTTATTTTTCTGGCATTAATGAGAATTGGGTGCTACTCATTTGGTTATCAAGAAACCTGAAAACAAGAAAGCAAGGACATCTATTTAGATTTTTTCTCTTGTTCTGTGGTTTTTAACTTGTAAGCAATTAATAATTTGCAATATTGTAGTGTTAAATATCTTTGATTACTTTGACTTATAGAAGTTTTAGGGTTTAATCTACTGTTTATGTCTCAATATAGCTGAAGATGTATAAGGTTTACGAGTATACTTACCTGTTTGTTATTTATTTTTCCTTTACAAGTTGTAGTTGTTCCTACCCTTAATTTTGTGGTTTTATATGTTCCTGAGAAATGACTGAAGCTTCACTATATTTAGATTATTTTTAGTTCTAACAGAGGAAGGCATTGGTAATATAAGTTAGAAGCTTTTTTCAATTCCTAATGAAGAATTTTTGGCTGGCAAAGACTGTGTTCCCAAAAGAAGGGATTGGCTTTCTGTTTATTGGATAGGATTCAAGTTACCTAAACGAATTTCATGTGTCCGAAGCACTAAGTATGTTAGCTTCTTTGTCAATTTCAACTTTCATTTTGATATCTCTTCTCTATACTCGCTAATGAAACTTGCATGTTATGTAGGGTTAAACTTAGATATTGAACAATGTTGGGGGTTAAACTTATGTACAATTTTGTAATTTATGTATTATATGATTTTGCTCTTGTAAAATTGGTAGTTTTAGCTACTACCCGTTTATAATGCTCACTTCTTTTAGCTTGATTTCAAATTTGTAGTGTAGGGAAGTAGAAATCATATCTCATAAGGACCTTTAGAAGTGAAAAACTGATTTTAGGAATAGAAAGAAAAGAAACGAACTGATAGGAAAAATGGTAGAATCTAGTTGAGAAAACAACAATAAAAATAAATAAGGTGCTTTAAATTGCTTTTGATTGTAAACAAAATGAAAACAACTTTGAAGATAGTTTAAGTAAAAAATCAATGATGAAAAGATTTTGGTAGTAAATCGATATTGCTTAGTAATGTATGATATATGAATCATTGAAGACTTTTATGCACTTTTTCAAGCAAATAAATCATCCATAAAATTAAACATGTATTGACTTTCTTACCTTCCTTTACTTCCTAATTAAACCTTATCATTTAAATACCTTAAAAGAAGCTTTTAGAATATAATTAAAATATAGCTTTAAAAATTAAGAAAGTTTAATTGATTCAAGCTAACAAAATCAAAAGCTAACTTTATTTAAGAAAGACTTGTATTTTTTATAACCTTTGAAATGGAAACTTGACCAACCTCATTAAGATTATTTGTTACTTATGTGAAATTAATCAAACTATTACGTATTTGATTAACTAAACTAGCTCTAGATTAAATATAAAAAAACCACTAGCATGTTTCTTAGAAGTTGAAATCATATAACCATGAAAATTAAATAGAAAAGCAGAAGATATTTGTGAAAAAAAAAGACTTTGAAAACAACTTCATTTATTTCTTTGATGAATAATACAAAAGCTTCCAAATCTTTTTACTTCCAAATAAAAAACTTAGAAAGACATAGTGTAGAAAACAAGAAATAAAATAGGGAGGAAGAGAGTAGGTATGAGATGATCGAAATTGTTTAACCCTCATTTATTTATAGGGAAATAATTTAATTAAAGCTAGGGATGGAGGTAATTACATGAATTTATCAAAATAAAAATAAAAAATTAATCTCTAATCTTTGTCTTAATCTTTTGAGAGGTTGTTTGCAATCTTCTTTCTTGATGAATGTAGCCATAAAGTTGGATTTGTGGGCTGTTTTCTTCATTTATCCAAGAGGTAAATAGCATAGTTATCTAAGATATAATCTTCAAAGATAATTACTTCCAGCTTTCAAACTCTTAACCTAAGTAAAATTTTATCTTCTAGCTTATCCTAGTGTAATGAAAGTTCTCCAAGATCAGCTTACTAGAATTTAAAACCCACACAAATTCCCTAACTTAGCAATTTTCTGCTTCCTTTGTATTGTTCATCCAATTAAATCCTACAAAATAAAAAAGATAAATAAATGCTTGTGATAAACATAAAAAATAACTAAAAAAAATTAAGATAGAAAAATAACTTATATAAAATTAGGCATTTATCTAATTTCCCCACACTTAGACTTTGCTAGTCCTCTAGCAAACTAGACCTAAACTAATCCTAAATGCAGGTGAACTTTAAATCTTTCCGAAGCTTGTAAAGATTTATACATGTCAAGAACAAAGAATATAGCAAGAAGAAAATTTCGTTGACAAGATTAACACCCATCTTAGATAAAAGATTTTTATGAATAGCTCATTGTACTTATCTTGGCTATTCTCAATAGATATGAACTCAATATCACACAAGTTTTTAGGCTTAGTGTTTCTTTTAAATGCAATCCATGAACATGCATTACCATATGTTGCTTGTTCATTTCATCTCCATCACTTATGATACATGCTAACAAAAATTAGAAGGTCTTTAACATGGTTGTAATGGGGTTAAGGTATAGGAATGATAGCAACAAAGAATGGATAAACAAAGGGCAATTAAAGATAAAGAAATTAGTAGAGCACAAAGTTGAATCACAAAAAATATATATATATATATAACTTTAAATTTCAAAATTCAAATAGCATACTTAGTCTCTTTTTATACATTTTAAATATCAAATTTACTCCTTTTTTATCACATGAGAACACATTTTTTTTTTTACTTTGTTCTTGGCTTTTACTCAATTCCTTGTTTCATTGAGCTTTCAAACACAACATGATTCCATAGCTCATGTACCAACTATTTTTTTTTCCAAACTCAAGCCCCAAGAATTCACCCTTTTCACATTTTTCTTAAAAAAAAAAAAAAATTCAAACATGTAACTAAATGCTCTACAATAGGTAGAATAATTTGTTTAACGGTTTTAGGCTTAAACATGGTTTAAAGAAAGAAAAAGTTAATGTTAGGCTCAAATGGGTTTATTAAGGGATAAATTACAGGGTAGGCTATTTAGGTTCAAGTAGTTTTTATCTTAAGTGCCTTTATCAGTTTCATACTTGCATGTAAACAAATGTAATCTTAATGAGATTTAAAGCAAGTTCTAGAGTTACATAAACATGAATTGATACTCACAACAAACAAATTAGATTTTCAAAGATAATTAGTCTTTTAGGCTCAAAACTTACAAGGATCTTATAATCACCAAGATTTAGGATGCTAAGTGTTCAATATCATCATCTACACTAAAATAGAGTTGGCTTGCAAAGTTATATCATTCAAGCATATTCTCATTCAATCCATGAATCAACTCATCAAACTTTAAAAAGAACTCAAGAAAACATTAATTTTCGAAAAAAAATGAACAGGAACCATGCTAAAATCATTTAAAACAAAACAATAATATCCAGTTAATCTCCCTCCCTACACTTATTACATACATTATCCCCTATGTATAAACAAATATGAAAAAGAATAATAAGATAAAACTAAAGTAAAAGATAAGGAAATCAAATCTGATTTTTTTTTGAAATTTGGGTTGCCTCCCAAGCATTGCATTTGTTTAACGTCATTTGCCCGACTTTCTTCCATCTTAAGCATACTTCAGATCTTCCAACTCCACTTGCTCCATTGTTTCCTCCTTGAATCCTTCATAGAATGGCTTCAATCGATGACCGGTGACCTTGAACTCTTTGTTGGTTTTCAAACTCTTAATGTTTACAACACCATGAGGAAATACATTAGTAATAACAAAAGGACCTATCCACCTAGAACGAAGTTTACTTGGAAAAAGCTTAAGCCATGAGTGGAAAACTAGAGCCATCTGTCCAACATCAAAAGTTTTCCTCAAAATCTTCTTATCATGAAATGCCTTTGTTTTCTCTTTTTAATTTCTTGAGTTCTCATAGGCATCATTCTTTATCTCCTGTAGCTCTTGTATTTGCAACTTTTTATGTAAACCAGCTTCATCCAAATCAAGATTACATTGTTTTACTACCCAAAAAACCTTATGCTCTAATTCTATCGGTAGATGACATGGCTTACTAAACACTAACCTGTAGGAAGACATCCCTATTGGTGTTTTGTAAGCAATCCGATAAGCCCATAAAGCATAATTCAATCTAAAACTCCAATCTTTCTTACTTGGGTTAACCGTCTTGTCAAGAATAGACTTTATCTCCTTATTGTAAACCTCGGCTTGTCCACTTGTTTGGGGATAATATGCAGTGGAGACCTTGTGTGTAACATGATACTTATTCAATAGAGCTTCAATCATGCAGTTGCAAAAATGAGTTCCCCTATCACTAATGAGAGCCTTAGGTATTCCAAACTTGTTAAGAAAAGTTTTAACAAAATCTACAATAACCTTAGAATCATCAATCTTGGTGGCTATTGCTTCCACCCACTTTGAGACATAGTTAACCGCAAGTAATATGTAAATGTTACCAAAAGAATTAGGAAATGGATGCATAAATCTATGCCTCACACATAAAAAATTTCACATATTAGAATGGGGGATTATGGCATTTTATGTTTATGAGTTAAATTACCTATTCTTTGGCGTTGTTCACATGTTTTACAAAACTTAAAAGTGTCATGAAATAAAGTTGGCCAAAAGATACCATATTCTAAAACTTTGTGAGCTGTTCTTTTAGACCCAAAATGCCCTCCACGTGCATAAGTGTGACAAAAAGTTAGAATAGACTGAAACTCAGTTTTAAGCACACACTTTCTCATTACCTGATCGGAACAATGCTTCCATAGATATGGTTAATCCCAAATGTAGTACTTGACATCACTTTTTATCTTTTCTCTTTGAGCTTTAGATGATCATTCGGTGATGATTTAGTTACCAAGAAGTTGACAATGTCAGCATGCCAAGGTGTGGCATTCTCCACAGCAAAAAGTTTTTCATCTGGAAATAAGTCATCCAATGGTGGTGAATCTTATTTACACTCCAATCTACTAAGGTGATCGGTTACCACATTTTTAGCTCTTTTCTTATCCTTGATCTTTAGTCAAATTCTTGCAGCAAAAGAATCGACCTGATAAGTCTTGGCTTGGCCTCTTTCTTGGACAAAAGGTATTTGATAGCTACATGGTCAGAATACATAATCACTTTAGTTCCAAGCAAATAAGATCGAAAATTTTTCAAAGCAAAAACAATAGAGAAGTGTTTTCTTTCCGTAGTAGTATAGTTGTATTGAGCACTATGCAAGGTTCTTGAGGCATAATAAATGACATGTAGGGTTTTTCCAACCCGTTGCCCTAGCACTGTACCCAAGGCATGATTGCTTGCGTCACACATTATCTCGAAAGGTAGGTTCCAATTAGGGGGATGGATAATGGGGGCTAAAGTTAACAACTTCTTTAGCTTATTAAAAGCTACTTTACAAGCATCATCAAATATGAACTCCACATTTTTTGTTAGTAATTTGTATAAGGGTAAAGCTATCTTCGAGAAATCTTTGTTAAACGTACAATAAAAACCTGCATGTCTAAGAAAAACACGAACTTCCTACACATTTATGGGGTAAGTTAATGATTGAATAATCTCTATCTTAGCCTTATCAATTTCAATTCCTTTAGAAGTTACCAGATGCCTTAAAACTATTTCATTTTAAGCCATAAGTGGCATTTTTGATGGTTTTAAACAAGATTAGTTTTTGTGCATTTGTTTAGCACAGGTGTAAGGTTTTTTAAGCATGCATCAAAACAATTTCCATGTACTGTAAAATCATCCATAAACGCTTCAATTATTCTTTCAATGTAATAAGAAAATATGCTTAGCGTACTCCTTTGAATTGTGACTAGTGCATTACATAAATCAGATGGCATTTTTCTATATGCAAATGTGCCAAAGGGGCAGGTGAAAGTCGTTTACTCTTGGTCTTTCGCTATAGTCACAATTTGGTTATAATTAGAATATCCATCAAGAAAACAATAATGTGATTTATCTACCAATCTTTCTAACATTTAATCAATGAATGGTAATGGGAAATGGTCTTTCCTAGTGTCGGCATTAACCCATTCTCTTGGTAGGTAACCACTGTTGTCCCACTTTTCTTTGGCACCACATGTATAAGACTTACCTATTTACTATATGATATTAGATAGATCACCCTTGCATCAAGTTGCTTCAAGATCTCTTTCATCACCACTTCCTTTATGGGCAGGTTTAGTCTTTTTTGAGCCTCTTTACTTGGTTTTGCACCTTCCTTTAGCAAAATTCAATGCATACAAGTTGAAAGGCTGATTCCTTTGATGTTGGCAATAGTCCGTCCAATTGCCGACTTGCGTTCTTTTAGAAATCTTATCAACCTTTCCTTTTGTAATGAAGTTAGGTCTTTGGCTATGATCATTGGCAAAGTTTCTTCCTCTCCCAGGAATGCATACTTCAGTTGCTCGTGCAATTACTTCAATTCCATTTTTAGTGTCTGCAAAATAGAAGGTACAAGTTTGTTATAAGTAATACGCAACTTATAAATGGAACATTGAACTTTTTAGAGTGAGAAGTTAAAGAATGTAAATTCATGGTATGCTTTTCCAAAGCAATGTTTTGCGCAATTTTTTCAAAAGTATCCTTCTCTAATCTTTGGCTAATGGCTACTTGAAGTTTATGATCTCCATTTGGATATACCATGGCATTAAAAATATTAAAACTAATGACCTCACCATTAAACGCTATTGTAAGAGTACCGTTATGAACATCTATCTTAGTTCTAGCCGTTTTCATAAATGCCTTTCTTAACAAAATAGGTGTTAAATTAATAGAAAAATCATCTTTCATGTCTAAAATATAAAAATCAGTTGGAAATACCAAATTATTGGATTAAACTAAGATATTGTCCACCACACCATTTGGGTAAACATTTGACCTATCTGCCAGTTAAATGATTACACTAATTTCTTTTAAGTTTCCAAGGTCCAATTTATTATAGACCTAGGCATGATGTTAATGGATGACCCTAGATCACAATTGCCCTATCAAAACTTGTATTTCCTATTCTATAAGTAATAGTAAACGAACCTAGATCCTTACACTTGGAGGTAGCTTTCTTTGAATCACTACAGACACATTTTCTCCCAAACTTATATTTTTATTAACCTTATACCTTTTCTTTGTTGTACATATCTCATTGAGGAATTTAGCATACTTAGGCACTTGGTTTATCGTGTCTAAGAAAGGTATGCTCACTTGAACCTTTCGAAAGATGTCTAATATGTCTTTTTTCGACTTTTCTTTTTTTGACTTAGGCAAATGACTAGGAAAAGGGGCTAAAGGTTTGAAACCAAAATTAACAGAGTTAGGACTACCTTGTAGGTCTTGGATTGTGGAAGTGTCTCAGGTTCCACTAATTTCTTATCCTCTAATTTGGCCTTGCCTGCATCCATTTGGCCAATTTCTTTTCCTTTTCTTGTGTAAGTGAGGGTTATGGCATTGACTTCCTTCTTTGAATTGATCACTGTTGGGGAAGGTAATTTTTCCAAACCTTGGATTTCTATCTTACTCAAGGATGTTGCAGTTTGGCCCATTTGTTTTTCCAAATTGATAAGTTTTGCATCATTTTCCTGTTGAATGTTAACTTGATCAGTAGTAAAAATTTTTTACAATATTTTCAAAAGAGTTACCTGATTTCGTAGAAGGTTGTGTTCTAGGTTGATGTTGACAAGTCAATAGATTTCCTAGTTAAGAGTTAAAAGTTTTTGCCTCATTGATTCTAATAACTAAAGTTAGGGTGATCTCCCCATCTGGGTTTATGGGTATTGGAGAATGGATCATATTTCCTTTGTGGTTATTTAGGAATCCACCAATTGCATTTGACATTTTGAATAGTCCTCTTGGAGGGTTGGACACATATCAATCATGTGTTCGTGGGTTGAGCAAATTTTGCATACTTTTACTTGCATGTTTCCTACAGCAATTTGACGCATGAGTGAAGTAAGTTCAAAAATTTGAATTTTTAAGGATTCTGTCCCTACCTCACTAATATTCCTTGCAAAATTGTTAGTCTTTGTGCCAAATTGTTGAATGGTGCCTGCCATGTTGGAGATTAAGGCCCTTGCTTTGTTGGGTGTTTTGTCCACCAATGCACCTCCAAAGGCTGCATTGATGATGCTTCTTTTCATGGGAAGCAAGCCATCATAAAAGTATTAGATCAAAAGTTACTCGAGATCTGATGATGAGGGCAGCTGGCACATAACTTTTTGAATCTCTTCCAATACTCATATAATGTTTCCCTTTGATTTTGCTGTATTTCGCAGATCTCCTTTTCAAAGCTCGCAGCTTTGGAAGTTAGAAAATATTTTTCCAAAAAGTTAATCACTGATTTCGAGGGAAGGTAGTAGAGCTAATGTTTCGCTAAATCTCATAAGGTGAACGGGAAAGCCCTCAACTTTATTTGATCTTCTGTCACCCCCATGGTTTCATGCTCGAATAGATCATGTCGAGCTCTTTAAGGTGTTTATTTGGATCTTGCCTTGCAAGACCACGAAATATAGGTGATAAGCAGATAAGACCAAATTTGAGTTCAAACGATTGTTGTAAATTAGGAAAATTAATGCAAATAGGTTGAGATATGATATTTGGAGCAGCAAGCTCCTTTGGCGTGCGTTCTCGAACATTCTATTCAACTGCCATGATTTCTCCTCTTGATGCACTCGAGGATGCCAAAGAGTGGATGGATGGTGTCCTTGAAGGTGATTGATTTGGAGAGGATGTAAAAGAAAAAGATTCTTGTGCAATCGTTTCTAGTGCTTTGAAGCTTGGTAAGGATTCGGTTTCTTAAATGAATTGCCTTATCTTATGAAGCCTTGTGTCTTCAAAGGACATATACGTGTAAAATGAACAAACAAATAAAATCTAACAAAAAGAAATAACAAATCAGAATTATACTAAACTAATAGGCCCTTAGCAATGACGCCAAAAACTTGGTAGTTGTAGATGCCATCTACTTGTGATGCTCACTTTCTTTAGCTTTATTTCAAATTTGTAATATAGGGAAGTAGATATCATATCCCACAAGGACTTTTAGAAGTGTAAAACTGATTTTGGGAATATAAAGAAAAGAAACCAAGTGATAGGAAAAATGGTAGAATCTAGTTGAGAAAATAAAAATAAAAATAAATAAGGGGTTTTAAATTGCTTTTGAGTGGAAACAAAATGAAAATAAATTTGAAAATAGTTTTAAGTAAAAAATCAATGATGAAAAAAATTTGATAGTAAATCGATATTACTTACTGATGTGTTATCATCAATCATTGAAAACTTTTATTCACTTTTTCAAACAAATAAATTAGCCACGGAATCAAACATGTATTGATTTTTTTACCTTCGTTTACTTACTAATTAATCAAGTTAAGCACTATGATTAACCTTTATCATTTAACTACCCTAAAAGAAGCATTTATAATACAATTAAAAGATAGCTTTAAAAACTAGGAAATTTTAACTAATTCAATCTAACAAAATCAAAAGTTGACTTTATTAAAAAAAGACTTGTATTTTCTATAACCATTGAAATGAAAGCTTGATCATCCTCATTAAGATTATTTGCTACTTATGTGAAACTAATCAAATTATTACGTATTTGATTAACTAAACTAGTTCTAGATTAAATATGAGAAAATCAGTAGTATGCATCCTAGAAGTTGAAATCATATGACTATGACATTTAAATAAAAAAAACATAATATATTTGTATATATAAAAAAAAACTTTGGAAACAACTTCATTTATTTCTCTTGATGAACGATACAAAAGTTTGCAAATCCTTTTACTATCAAATAAAAAAAACTTAGAAAGACATAGTTTAGAAAACAAGAAATAAAATAGAGGAAGAAAATAGGTATGAGATGATAAAAACTGTTTAACCCCCTTCTATTTATAGTGAAATAATTCAACCAAAGCTAGGGATAAAGATAATTACATTAATTTATCAAAATAGAAATAAAAAATAATCTCTAATCTTTATCTTGATTTCTTGAAAAGGTTGCATGCAATCTTTTTTCTTGATGAATGTAGCCATAAAGTTGGATTTGTGAGTTGATTTTTTTTTCATTTATCCGAGAGATAAATAGCATAATTATCTAAGATATAATATTCAAAGATAATTACTTTAGCTTTCAAACTCTTAACCTAAGTAAAACTTTATCTTCCAACTTCTCCTAGTGTAATTAAAGTTCTCCAAGATCAGCTCACTAGAATTCAAAACTCACACAAATTTTCTAACTTAGCCAATTTTCTGCGTCCTTTCTATTTTTCATTTAATTAAATCTTACAAAATAAAAAAAGATAAATAAATGCTTATAATAAACATAAAAAATAACTAAAAAAGATTAAGATAGAAAAAATAATTTATATAAAATTAGGCACTTATTAAAAATACTATAATACAATTCGTTATTATTTATTTATTAGTGAAATGGAAAATCATATTTATTTTAAATGATATATTTTCATTTGTTGTAAGGGAAACTGTGACAAATATATTGCTGGAAGTATTTAGTAGTGACATAATTTATGAATTTGGGATAATTTTGTGATGGATTAAATCATTTGCAAATTTGGAAGTTGTGATGAAATTAGGGAAATTTTTAGTTTGTGACAAAAAAGTGTAACAACATTAGTGACAGAATTTATATAGAAACAAAATTTTATCTTGATATAGCCATTGATCCGAAACTTTAGCCTAAGAAATGCATTCACTAATCCTTTTTATCTTGACAAAGCCATTGATCCAAAACTCTATGGCTTTGAGGATTTGTGCTAGTCTTTTCTTGAAAGTCGGAGGTTGTAGCGCTTTACAATATATCTTATCGGACTTGACCCTTTTAATGTTGAGTAATGAAATGTATTCGTCGATGGTGAGAGTCAAATCCTCCCAATTGAAAGTGAAGCATCGATATGTTGGATTCCAAAAGTATGGTACCGCTTGCAATAGAACAAAGTCTAACCTGACTTGGAGTAATATAGCTATATCTTTGTATCTTTTTGTGAATGACTCTTCATTATTGTCCTAACTAGCCCATATGTGTTTCAGATCACACCAGTCATTTTGATGGTACCCTATCATGACTTTCTTATGTATTTCCAAGACTTAGCAAGCTTAGGGGTATCATTATCTTTGCACTGTAGACCCTCTGACCATGCTTTGACTTCTTCAAAAGACTTGAGGATGGGAACAAACTGTTACTCCATGCAGACGCCTTTTACTAAACAGTGAACCTTTAGCCAGTTGTCGCATAATGATGATTATGGTGCCTTATGCATGTAACAATCAAGAAATAAAAAAGAAATAAGTTAGTGATAATACAAAATAATACAGACGAATAGAAAACAAGAAATGTAAATGACTAGTTGAAAATGCCTTAATGATAGGTGTTACGATACTTGGGGGTGAACATGACAAGCATTAGGACAAGTTAGGTACCCATAGATAACATAACAAGGTGTTTGGGTTAAAATCTCCTTTATCATTCTAGTAGCATTTTGGTATGGTTCGACATGGTTTAGCTCGTAGGGTTCATTGTATGGGTTTGAGTTGACATCTAAATTGACATCTGAATCACTTTTTCGTTTGATAAAGACAGTCGAGGAATCTTGATCCTAAGCCTATCACAGGCTTGGTAAAACTAGTTCAATCCAATGTATGTATTCCGTAAGCGAATGTGGAGGGCTACTCATGAAAGACATAGGTAATTTACACCCTAGAAGTTATTGCTATGCTTGTGCGAAGGAGTAATCACGAAGGCAGATAACTTACGAAAGCGGATAGCTCACTTCCTCCTAATAATTACGACCTTAACCTTACCATGGAGTTTGGTGGGAATTTAATGCAAATGCAACTGCACAGTGTATGCTGAGGAAACTATCAAGTTTATCCCATGTTACCATATTTATTAAATTGATATTTGTTAAGGAACGAGGCAATCTTGGATGATCTTTTTATAAAAATCATGACAAATAAAAGATTAGTAGACAAAAATAGAAGATGATTATAGTTAAATAATGACCGAAATCGAAGAAATAG
Source organism: Adansonia rubrostipa (assembly GCA_038381775.1). NCBI lineage: Eukaryota > Viridiplantae > Streptophyta > Magnoliopsida > Malvales > Malvaceae > Adansonia > Adansonia rubrostipa. Next base: position 3,661 of record JBBYHM010386577.1, on the reverse strand, counting down.
AGAACTAAGCAAGACATGGCTAGTTATAGGCCTAACTCTCTAAATTAGTCCCAATGGAGTCGCCAAGCTGTTGGCATCATGCCTTGCCTTCATTACGAAAGGGAGTACACGTGACTTTAAAAATATTGATGTATGGGAAAATGATAAAATTGTTGACATGGAAGTGTCCTATGGACTGGGACTTTTCCTTTGTAACTCGAGACAAGGACCATTAGATGAATTGCTCATCTTTTCGATCTTGAGTGTGGTTGACTTAGAAAAATCATTTTGGACTCATTCAGAATCATGAAACCATAAATGATACTTTTTCAAAAAGCGAATTTCATAAATTTCTATGAAAAATATTCTAAAAATTAAAAAAAATCATCTAATAGGCCAAAATGGCCCAAATGGAATGCATATTATTGATTCTTGAGCTTCCAAACAACTTTAATTTGAAAAATTGTATCTCCCTTATTTGGAATAATCCGAGGCGAAAGACCTACCCTTGGAAAGTTAATTTGACACCTTTTTAAGAAATATATCAAAAAATTTGTGAAAAATGGTATAAGGTTCGAAAATAATTTTTCAAGTTGTGACTACAGTGTTGCTAAGGCAAAAATAAGGGAATTTTTTATTTTTTGGGTTTCTTAGGTCTAGACTTGAGCCATAGAGATCCAAATGTCCATGATAGTATAGAAATAGTGACATGGGCTTTACAGGTTCATCTCACAATCTCTAAGTGATTTGGGATCATGAAACAACCCATTAATCATGTCACAAGGACTCTATGCAAGGAATAAGGCGCAAACTTGGAATAAGAAAGAAAGCGTTTTTATTTTTGAAAATAGGAATTTTGACCCTAAAAACCTTTGAATCCTTAACATAAAGACTTAATTTTTCCCCAAGATGGGATGACAAATGAGATAAAAACTTTAAGTCCATGGTAATCCCTATTTATTAAGGTTAACATGGCTTTAACTTGGGGAAGTTTTTAGAAAATCAAAATTTGATAGCAAGCAAGCAAGCGTCTTAACAAACATGAGATGGAACCAACATGACATTCATATAAATAAGCATGGATAACATGTTTAGACATGGAAATATGGTATTTTGATATGATATTGATAATAAAAATGCAAGAAAATGATAATAAAGTGCATGGACGTTAGTTTTATGAATGACAACGAGAGTTACGCCATGAAATGTTGTGAGCATGTTTAAATAAAGACGAGCAACTAGCTGGAATTTCATGGTAGCATCAAAACATATTTTCAAGAAAAACTAAGCAAATGGAAACAACAATACATGCTAAGAAGGTCAATGAAGCATGAAAGATCTTAAGTCTACCATATTGAAGGCCACAAAATGGGTGAGTTTTTTCTAGAAAAAAGATCATGGTTACATGGACTTTTGGCTCACTAAAATGATGGAGATGATGAAAAACAAAAATTAAATAAAAATGTGAAGAAAATATACTAACAAGCCTTAAATTTTAGCTTTTCCTTTAAGCAATAGCTGTAAGCTCACTTTTCTTTCTTTATTTTTTTTGTTTGTTTAGAAAGAAAAGGATGAAAAGGAGTTTTGTGGTTATAATGTTGATGGAGAAAGTTTTAAGGGTGAAAATAAGTAAATGAGTTTTTAGAGGTTTTTTTGGTAGGGGTCTCTAGAAAAGCTACGAGAATGAAGTTTTTAATGGAGGGGAAGAAGGCAATTGAACATTTTTTTTGCTGAGCCAAAGTTGGCTTTTTTATAGGCAAGTGTTCAGCCAAGATTTAAAAGCCACAAGCCACGACAATTTTAAATTTTCTCAATGAACCATGGGGGTAGCCTTGAGTATTATACTCAGTTGGCCAAAATGCTACTAGCCTTGAGTAGTGGAACAAAATTCTTGGTTAAGTCTATTGTTGAAAAATAGCCAACTTTGCCTTCCAACAAACCATTTAATCCATGAAACTGTCTTATTTTCAAGCTATTTTGGGCCTTAAAATTTGTTAAAACCCAATCATAAGTCCAAAGTTAAGGCCTGCTATGAATTTTAATGATTTTTATGCTAAAAATGTGTTTAAATTGAATTTTTAAATCCATGGTGCAAAGGTTGACAAATAGCATGACTGGGCAAAAATGCCTTAAATGTATCTATACATTGCAAATTCTATTGGTACATTTGAGCAAAAAATCTAAAATGTATCGATATATTCTTAAAATGTATCATCTTGTACAAAATTGAATTTTAGCTATAGCCAAGCTTTCTATTAATACATTTAGCCAATGTGTCGATGCATGAAGCAGATGTATCGGTATAAGCCCCATTTGTATCCATATAATGTGTGAAATTTTGAATTTTGATGACATGGAGGCCTTGTATCGATACATATAGGCCATGCATTGTTACAGTCATGCAAAAATGTGAATTTTTCATGCCTTTGGCCTTCAATACCTCACTTTAGCTATGAATGATGGATGACTAACCTATGCTTGTCCGTATGACCTCGGTGACACCTCGAATAGTGACCTTTGTTACTTTCTTTTTACATTTTATTTAATAGATCCCTAGGCATTTCAAATCTCCAAAAAAAATTTTTTTTTTTCACCTGACGCTATGTGCCTAATAGTGCTTGGTGACACAGCATCTAAAAATCATTCCTATTTTTATTTTTTACTTTTTAATTCTAATACTTTTCAATTACGTTTCGAGATGCTAGAAATTGGTCTGGACAAAATGGAGTGTTTACAACATAAATTAGACTTATGAAATCGAATTAGAGATGTCTTATTAAGCCAACAATGATAAGAAAGTCTTATCAAGAAAATGTCTTAAGTGTAGACATAGCTTTAGAGAAAATATTAAATAAGCCAAATAATTATTTTTGGAAATTAAATAAATTATTTGATAATTATTCAATTAATTATTTAATGTTATTCATATGAAGTAAACATTGTTTTACTTAGGTTAGAATTTTAATTGTGGATTAAATTATCCAACATGTGAATTAAAGGTTTAGGCTAAAAGCCCTAAATTAGCAAGACAAGGGAGTTTGGTTGTGAACTAATCTGGGGTGTTATTGGGCTCTATATTACTCCAGGTTAGGCTTACTAATGGATTTGGCGCATGGTTTAGCCATCTCTGTGGTGTTATTGGGCTCTATATTACTCTTAAGGCCTAATCTTGGACATGCGAATTAAAATAGTTTTAATTGGGTTGCCAGTAACCCTAAAAGTGGTGCCACATATAAGGTTATTTCTAATGGGTTTGGTTCACTCATTAAGCATTTAAACCTAGTCCAAAAGGCTTATAGATACAATATTAAGTCTTTTTAGGAATAAATTGGCTATCAAAAAAGCCTAAGCAAATAAATCTTGATCTCTTAATAAGTTGATATGCCAACCTCTTGCTTTTCTGAGCCAAGATTGGGTAAACTAGGGTTCCAAGTGATCAAGAATTGTTCTTGATTGCTTTGAAGGTAGAAAATTAGTCTTTAATCTTAGTGGAATTGATCAAAATAAAAGTAGTGATTTTTGAATTTGTTTTCTTTAATTTGTGTAAAATAGCCATCTTGATGCAGGAGCATTAACAATTAAGAGTTCTATTTCATTTTAAAATTTGTTGAAATAAAGAAATCCATTTAGATCTATGTTTAAGATTCTAGTTTAATTAGATTATTGTTTAGGATTAGAGTTT